>JAVCKT010028450.1:0-23738 GCA_032273925.1 Rhynchotus rufescens
GAATGTGTTCTTCAAGAAACAAGAAAACTCACCCTGTTTCGGTTCCTCACTGGTGTGATAAGTTGGAATACTGCAAACCTGTTTTTTGCTATTGAATCAATACTAGGAAAACATAGGGACTAAACTGGATCTCTTCAATTTGTACAAGTCCTTTAAAGAGCAGTTTCTCAAAATTCTTCCAGTGCAACATTGCTTGGGCCAGGTGGGATATGAGCCAGAGGTGACCTCTCCAGCTTTGGTGGTTGGGCTGCTCCTGGATCCCCAGCCTGGAGGAGAGCTCAGCCGTATGGCTAGTTGAAGAGGACTGTGTCCTCTGCAGAATTGCACCACAGACTGAGAAAACTCTGTGGGAACCTCAAACAGAACCAGTCATTTCACTGTACTGTGTTGCAACAAGACATAGTAGAAGACAGTTTAGCAACCTTCACAACCTGACCTTATCAGAAGGTGGCTATACCAGTGAGTGGGAGTGCTTTGGCAGCAAGTCTGCTATCTGAGCATCCCCAGGAGCTTGTCAGTGCTTATCCCTGATGCATGCAAGGAGTCACCTTGAGAAAGAAACCAGCAGGCATGAGCAGAGTCTGCATGCTGCTGTTTAGCAGGTACACCCGGATGGTATTCTGCCTTCCTTCTGCTCCTGCCCAGGTGGGGCTCAATCTGACAGTTTATCAGCTCTCGTAAAAGTGCCATGACAGAGGGGTGTGCTCTATCTGAACCTTTCCAGCCTTCTGTTACCATGTGGACCATGTATTGGTGTCTGAATAAAGCGTCCTGGGTGAGAACAGTGGTTAAACCCAAAGCAGGAAATCCTGTGATCTGCAGGTGTGATTCCTCTGGAAGCATAGCAGAGGCTTAAGGAGAGTCGTGCTGAGCTGAGGCAGTAGCCCATGTAAGTTTTGCCCCTGACTTTGCCATTGTAAAATAAACTAGCTTAGCTCAAACTGTGTTCTGTAATGATTTAAAGTAATATACACTGAGGAGGATTAGAAGAGCTTGCATAGTCTATTGGCATGGCTCAGCACATGGGGACAGAGGGAGAGAAATACAGGTGTCCACGCTTTTTGATTTTTAGATGCTATAGATGCCAGGAAATATACTGGTAGAGTAGGGTGGACTTTTTGAGTTTAAATTTGAAGACAGGCTTATTCATGGAAATAAAACTGTTCAAGTTTTGCATGAGATAAACATGAGAAGCTTATATTTCCTATTCATTTAAGGTTGTGTTCTTTGTCTTAAGTTTAAATATTATGATTCTTAGTCTCCAGTTAAATTTGATAAACTTTCTAAACATTTACCTAGATGACTACTTGCCTCTTTAAAGCTACCCACGGTTTTCCAGGATGTTTTAGATGGTGACTAAAACCAAATTATTCATTTACATGGCAGCAGCTGGATGTTTGCTGCAGGATGAAGTGAAAAGCCCTTTATTAGTGCTGTGCAGTTGCTCAGTAATGGGCATAATTAACATGACATTACTTCATCTGGCAGACAATTGCATCCCGTTTCCCTGCGAGTGCCAGTGTTCTCAGCTGACAGCTTTTTGTATACCCGCTAATGGCACAAATGTGAAAAATAGGTAAGTAGGGTGCTTTCTGGATTTGCACGTGGAAATATAGAATGTCGCCTTGATTTCTGCACAGCCTTCCCCTCAACTCAAAAGTTAATGCCAGGTTAACCTGAGGTACACCATAAAAGACTAACACTAGTAATTGTCAGAAAAGGAATTTTAATGCGTTTCAGGTGTAATGGCTTTGCTTCTGAATTGAATAATATGTGGCTTAGCATGTAGCTTGCTTTGTGAGGAATAATCACTATGTGGACTGTTTGCAATGGTTATAATTGTGTTGGCACAGCAAATTACAGCAGAGGTCCTGAGCCATGTGCATGTGTATTGCCTGAGGAAAGAAATTCAAGCACGATAGCTGCGAAAACAAGACAATCTTTGAGATTACAATTAGAGGTTGGAACTGAGCAAAAGAAAAAGTTGGTTCAGTTTATTCCCTGTCAAGCTTTCATTTGCCAGCAGAGAATCTTATGAAATGCTCTTGAAATTGCATTTCCTGGATGTGTTGTGGTCAGATTGTGTTACTGTTCTAATTCTTAAAGCTGTCCCAATCTTCTGCTCTTCAATGGGAAAATCAAGAAGTGGATCCTGCCCATACAGATGGAGAGAAGGAAGAGAATTTTAGAATGACAGTGCACTAGAAATAGGTGAGAACACCACTGACTCCAAGGAAGCAGAACTGGAAAAAGATGAAATTCATTGGCAAGGGAAGATGCCAACAGGAACTGCTGATTAAAGAGTGGCAATAGAAGCAACTGCTCATCAAGATCATTGCAGCCCTGTAGTTAGATAATCTGAATAAGGATAGTAGCTCAGAAAATACCTCTCTTTGGCTTGCTGCTCCCTTGAGGTTTTCCAAGCTCTGCAATCCTTGCTGGGAGCTGGGATCTGGCACAGGTCTGGAGGACAGGTGGAGATGAGGAAGGTTGTACCTCTGCAGAGGGATTGTCACAGGACCGTGAGGGTTCCTGTCAGCCCGAACAGGTGAAGCAAGTGCGGAGGCCTCGGGGTGCTGCCCTGGGTGCTGGGCTGTTGGCAGCTCTTTCACAAGCTCTTCGGGTTGTCTGTAAAGCCTTTCAGAAGCGTACCACAGCCAAGGCTTGGTCTTTCCTTCCTTCGGGCTGTTTT
The DNA here is from genome assembly GCA_032273925.1 of Rhynchotus rufescens. NCBI lineage: Eukaryota > Metazoa > Chordata > Aves > Tinamiformes > Tinamidae > Rhynchotus > Rhynchotus rufescens. The sequence continues at coordinate 2,693 of JAVCKT010028450.1, forward strand.
TATTGATCCTAAATACTCTTAGCCTGTCTGTTCAGAGTTCTTACGTGGTCGTTAATGGAGAAGCTACCTTTGAAAGAACTTGGTAGAGTTTGGAAATAGGTTGTGAGGGGCAGCACAGTGTCCAAATCGACCACAGAAGTGTTTGAGCTGTTCTGTTGCTAGCTGAAGTTCAAGAGCAAGGAGGATGAAGGGGAAAACAGGAGAAATACGCGTACATGAGATGGTAAGCTTTCCAAAGCATGGTTAATTTAGTCATAGATCTTTGTGGTGGTATGGGAACAGCAGGTTTGGATGAGTGGTTGATGAAACAGCTTTTACTGGAAATTAACATGTATGGTGTTTAAATTTGGTTACAGCTCGTCTTGGAAATTATTTAACTCACACCTATTCTGAGTGAAGTAAATCTGTTCCTCAACAGGCATTCTCTCTAAACCTCCTATCCTCTGTGAGCGGTTTTGTTTGCTTGCTTTTTGTTTTTGTTTTGTTTTTTTTTGTTTTTGTTTTGTTCTTTGAGATGAGAGATTTAATGCTATGTTCTTTAAGCCAATGGAAGAAAGAATAGGTCACCAATCCCCCAAAGAGCCATAGCTGAAGAATAAAAGAATAAGCGGGTCTCTTGGGAGAAGATAGAAGCAAAACGCCTCTTGGGAGGGGAAGGCTGATAGGTGTGATGCTGCTGCCCAGCAGTTCAGTGGTGCCCCGACTGCTGACTGCTCTGCCTGCAGATCCTTGCTCCCTCCGCTCACCTTCCCCCTCGTGCTGCCCCAGCAGCAGCAGTTTGGTTGGGTTTTGTTCCCCTGTCCAAAGGAGCAAAGGCAACATCTTTGCCTCATGTTGAAATTTCCTTTTAATGCCTTGGTGTCCTTTACCTTGAAACATCTGCAACTACATGTAAGGAACCAGCTCTGAGCATAGAGGGGGCACCTCTCAGAGAGCCCTTCCCTGTTCCTGTGCTTTGCCTTACCCTTTCAAAGCTCTCAGAAGATCTCAGATAGCATGTGTAAATAATAGACCATTGCTATTACTAATTGGTATTCTCTTATTCAGTCCAATATTTCCAACCAGCTCTGAGCAAGAGACTCAGATTGGAGTGTAGAATGTATTGCATGTTATTTCTTGTTTTCCCCCCTAAACGTTGTCTGCTTAGCTGAAGGACCATCAGTGCTCTCATCAGTGCTATCAATTCACGCTCGCTTGGTTTTCTGACACCTGAATGATTCAGCTTCCTGAGGTGAGTGGGTTTTTTCCTTCATTCTCATCAGTATTTTTGGCTGCTGAGATGGTATAAGTAAGATATACGGAGATGTGCCTGGAGCACCGGGGATGCATGGTGCAATTGCAACAACCTGGCAGGTTGCTTGTGATGACACCGATTAATCACTGTGTTTATTTGCTCTGAAGGCCATAAGCAGCACAGAAAAGCTATAAGTTACACATTTTGCTCATTTTTCTTTACCTTTTAAATGCTCACAGGAATATCTTATGTACATATATCACACTTAATCCTATATACTGTGTATTTTAACCATATTCTATGTTCTTTCTGCTTAATTCTCTACATTTTATAAAGTGGAACAATTTTGGGAATAACAAAGACAGAGGCCCTTCCTCCATTTGTGTTATCAGTATAAAATTTAACTGCGGTATAAAGTTTAATTGCTGATTTCCCTGGAAAGTCTTTATTAATTCTGGAGAGTAGACACCACTGCCAGCCCAACAGAGATCCCTGTTGAACAGACTGCACACTGTGCATGTGTGTAAGCTTCAGAGTCAGGTACAGATTGCAGTTTCTTTTTTGTCAGTTGTCTGAATGTTGCGAGATTATAGACAGCTTTGACTACAAGCAGCAGAACTGACTGAAGTTGGAGGCTGAGCTTCCTTCTCCCGCTATGTATTGTGCATGTTGCCAAGCTAAGGCATCACAGCAAAAAAGTGTGGAGAGACTGAGCTTGCGTGGCCCAAGTAAGGCAGACGAAGCTTCCAAAACCACCTTCTCCGAAGCTCTAGGTGTTGCCTCTGCCTGCCAAATGTTACTGAGAAGAACTTGCGATATATGTGAGTTCATTAAGCACAGCGTTTCTGACATGCTTGCAAGAACGCACATTCACCCTCCTCAGCCGTCCATTCACCCCTATTTCCGAGCCCTGCTCGCAGGTGACACTGAGTTTGCAGAACTGACCTTTGAGCCGCAGCTGCTCCAGAGGGTGGATGGGGACGGCCTCTCAGCTGCCCTGCAGACACGGAGCTGGGCAGAGGCTGCGCGATTCCCGTTCGCTCCGTTGCAGGGTGAGCGCCAGGAGACAAACACAGGAGAGGAAACATGAGATGGGGATTCTGTCCCGCTGTGTAGAACATGCACATGTGGTTGCACGAATCCCAGGGAATATGTAGTCACGGCAAGTCTCCTTCAGACTGCTGTGACCCCTGGGTTGAGTCTTGCAGAGTTAGCTGTGGGATTATTTTGTGATTGACTTTAAACTTTTTAACAGCCGCTTGAAAGGAAACAGCTCATCAGTGTCTATTGGTGGAGAGTATTTGCTTTCCTTTAGTATCCCGTGTCCAGTGAAGAGCCCAAAATTCCAACAAAGCATTGAGATACCATCTCGCAGTGCATCTGCGAGCAAGTGGAGCAATCATTTTGTTTTTAAAAATGACTTGCCCTTGGGCTTCAGGAATTTTTATTGATATAGAAATGTTGGTCCAGGATGTGAGAGATTTTCCTAGAATCTTTTTGGCAGGGGCTGACCGATTTTTACCAGGGGCAGATAGGAGGAATCTTAAAACAATAATTCATGACATACATCTGTTTTCTATAGATTAGGTTATTTTCCAGGCTCTGTTTAGCTCTTTGTCATTGTTGCTGATTGCTTTCTTTTCTCTTGGAAATGAAGTTATATCCAAAACAAGGGATTTAGAAGAACTTCAGTTTCCTCTTTTATTTATCCAAGTGGGGCTAGATCCAATCCAGCTGCTGTGTTTTATGATCCTGTGCTGTAATAAATAGATCCATTACTGATTGCTCTGTTGTCATCCTAACTTTAGAGGATAATATTCCAAAGTGGCAATTATCACCATTCATTTTGGATGGAACAAGTAATTTAATTTTGCGTCATTATGGTCCATTAAGAAGTCTTCTTGTATAATAAAAAGAGTGTGCTGGAGACCACAGTGATAGAAGGAGCTTGACTCTTATTTGGAATACTTTTCAAATGGATATTCTTACAAATTAAACCCTTCACAAGACCGACTAAACAGATTACAGCATGTACAATGCAGAGCTCCACAGCCTCGATCCCAAATGCTTCATTGAGCTCCTGGCCCCACTGCTTCAGCTCTCTGGCACATGCTGATGTCAAGAGGGGGTGTACCAGCACCTCGTACATCAGTTCATACATAACCCTGTTCTCCTCTCATACTGATAGTGTTGTTCTTGCCGTGAGAAGAGACTGCTCCACGTCCTGGAGGACATGGCCGGTATTTTATTTCTTGTTCAATTTCTTCAGTGCAGGAACAGATGGATTTTGCTGTTGGGAAATGTGTGCATGTATTTTTGTCTGTGGTCTGCAGAGAAACACACATGGCTTATGGTCCCAAATTGTTGGTCCTCTTCACTAGGGATTTTCTGTGTACTCTGAGTAGTATTTCTCCTGTTTGAAGACTGAGCACCCAGTGCATCCCACTTATGTGTCCTTACCGTGTGCTCGGTGCGGCCGCCCCGTGCTGCGGCCGCCTCGTGCTGCGGGCGCCCTGGGCAAGAGCTCGTGCTGAGGAGTGCCGTGCTGCGCGTCCGGTGACGGACGGCACGAGGTTAGCGACGTCAGCGCTGCAACAGCCGCTTCTCTGAGCACTACCCAAAGACCTCGTAGACCAGGCAGTCCTTGTTGATAGAGGTTTTGTTCCATAAGAAAATAAGCATTATATCTGTCACGTTACTCCAGCAGCCAGAAGGGAAGAGCAGATTGCTGCTCACCACAGACATTCAAACAGAAGGCATAATTTTTAGTCATTCCTTAAATGTTATTTGGATGGTTAGTAGAGTCAGCCACAGGCATGTGTAACGGATGATTCTGATCTGTGATGACTCTACGAAGTAGACCCCGTTCTAACCAGGAGCAGCCCCATTCTGGAATGGTCTCTTCTGCAAGAGCTCCACAACGTTGTCATTCCCGACTTGCAGCATCCAGGCATCAAGACATCCACTAGTCCTGAAGCTTTAACCTCCTCTCCTGTTTGTCAGTGTGTGAGCAACCACCTCATTCTTGAGCGTCAGGTTCAGCTATTGTTCCAGTCTTGGATCACCCCTCGTCAGCCCTGTGCAGGGAGCTGTCCACACACCTTGGTTCATGCCGATACTTCTCACTGTCATTCTGAGACATGTTATGTGTTGCTGTCAGAACATTTACAGCAGACTTTGGCACACCTAATTCCTGCATTTCTGCACCAAGAAGTTGGCTGCATACAAAGTATGCATAAAAATTAGGAAAAAAAATAATTACTGAGATGCTAATTAATAACAGACTGATCAAGGTGGAGACTAGAAATTTAGAGCTGATTTTGCCTTCACTTGGCCTGCTTTTCACTATAACAGAATAGCACTAAAACAAGTACAAATCCTAATCCAAATATTTATACAGAAATTTTCTTTGATTTTTTTCTTTGATCTTTTTTTCTTTTTTACATGCATTGAGAGTATTTTCAATCCTTCTGCAGATTTGAACAGCTGCTTAGGACATGATTGTTGTTACTAAACCTTGCAGTGATTTTAGCTCTTCAGCATTTACTCTAAAAGCACACTCCCCAATATGTGTCAAGGTACAACCATGGATCATGGGATAAAAAGACATCTTTTGTTTGCCGGTTTCACAGACTTATTGTTTTGTTTGTTTGACTCACAGCAAATGTTCCAAAGTGACTCAGAAAGAGAGCTGATATTTAATTATGGAGACATTCTGTACTAGCATCTGAGGTTTAGCAAGTTAAGATGCTGCTCTTGGTAATAGTAACTTTGCTCTAATAACCACTTCCAATCAAGAATCTCAAGGTTGTGTAAGCATTTGCCTGGTCGGTTGGCTGAAGGATTTTAAAGAAGTGCCAAGTGCAGAACCCTCTGCCCAGCTTGGGAAAAGTTTGGATACAATCCAAGGCTTCAGATTGCCTGTGATTAAAAATTTATACTGCCTCCTGGGAGTAAGTTTTCCATGCAAATTAGAAATACCCCAGTGGCCAGATACTGGCCAAAAAAAGTTTTATGTATCAGAGGTACTTGTTTTGAACGCGTGAAACTAGACAGCCTGTTCCCAACCAGATTATTATTTCTAATATTTCGTGGGGCTAAATTCTGGGAAACTTCAGGAGAATGTAGACAATGAGAATGCCATTCATCTCAGAGGAGTCAGGATTAGTTCTTGTGGTAGTGAACTAAAGACATAAATGAATGTTTTCAAATCTGAACTACTTATGTGAAATAAGCTGTATCTTTCCAAGTTTTGGCTTAGTCGTTGCTCATTATCTTTCCAGCTGCGGTAATACGGTCCAAGCAACGAGATCCAGATGAATGGCTCCAAGTATGAGAGTGGAATATTTTACTACTGGAAAAACGTCTTTTTTTGGACTGGCACTTGGGCTATTGTTAATGCAATCACAGCTATTCTTGGGCTTGAGATATTAAGCAAAGCTCCAGGTGCTCATTTTATGGAGGTGAATAATTAACCGGCAATCTTATAAAAGAAACTTTCTTTTATGGTGAGTAATCCAACAAGCGTTCAGGCTGCAGGAGAGCAGTTTCAAAGTAAATCAGAGTCCCTGTTTATTTGAAAGCAACTTCTTGTCTTGCGATCCTGAAGAGACCTTGAGCCTAAAAGGTGGTGCATGCAGTGGGTGTCCTTTCCCTGGCAAGGAGTAGCGGGGGCCTTCTGCTCTTTCTCCTTTCTTGCTCCTCTAGAGTAGCAACTCCGAAAAGGATCAGGGATTCTGTTATCTGCGTTCCTCTGAGAGGCAAAACATTAACTGACACAGAGTCACCATGGAGCTGCAAAGTGTAATTGCAAGGAGTCAACGGAAGAGCTAAAAAGTGAATGATTTAGATTATTCCATTACCCAAAATGTTACTACTTCCCGTCTGTTTTAGGACTGCTGCTATTGCAGCATTGTCTATTAATGAACAAGGGAAATAGAAAACAGCAAAGAAGCATTCTGTGCTCGAGTAACGTCTGTCTTTCTAACCTAAAGGGAAATTCTTTAGTACAAGAAACCAGCGCACTGGTGTACTGGGACGCGCTGGTGTGATTGAGCCGTGCACCTTTGCCCTCCAGGAACAGTGTCCAAAGAGCAGAGTGGAGGCAGTGCCAGAAGCACCCAGACCAACCACACGTGAGAAGGAACAGCACAGCTCTGGGGTGGGAGCGGAGGGCACGTGTGTGCCAACATCTCCCAGGCTCAGACATTTGTTTGGATTTGGGCTTCTGCCACAACCCACTCTGAATACTTCTCCTCTGGTGCAGGTGTTTGCGAGATGCTGGGTCCCACAAATGAAAACTGCAAATTCTAAAGCTCAGTGGTCCTCAGTGGTTAAATCTAGCACCACGGTGCCTGGAAAAATAAATTCACCTGTCAACAAACACAAGAGGTATAATTTGTTTTCATGAAGGTGTTAGCTAGTCTAAAACTATTGGCAACACACCAGCCCATTATGTAGAAGAAAACACAGCCACCGTCTTTGTAAAGTTCTTTGTAAAATGGACAATTTCCCAAGTGCAGGGTGGACTTGATGAGATGCCCTAAGGTGTAAAATTGAAAGAAGGTTTCATTGGTGCAGAACTGGCACAACTGAAAGCTCCATCAAGCCCAGCCACTTAAAATCTTTTCCTGAAAACATTTTTATCCAGCAATTATTATATGTACACCCTATATTTGCCTTGTAATCACGCCTGTACTGCATTACCCCATCAGCAGTAGTACTTGTTTGAAGATGTCAGAGCTGTTCCTCTAGTTGAGATGGCAGGGACAAGTACTTCTTGGCATTTGAAGGTTCCAGCCTTGCTTTTCCTTCTGCAGTCCTGCTTGTAGTTGAGCAGCCACTGCTCAGTTTTGCAGTTGTGTCCTGTGTCCATAGGAAAGCAAGAAAGATAGGAAAGATGTATGAGAACAGTCATCAAATGCACAGGCAAAGGTGTGATTGCTCCTTAGGGACAACAGTACAGGAGATATATAGTGCCGGTCATAGCTTCCACTCCTACGTTTGTGCAGCCCTGCTGCTCCTTGGTGTCATGCCTGCAAGGTTCTCCTCACTTCTGGAGGCAGGAAAAATGATCCAGGATGGTTCTGAGGGTCGGCCGGCTGGCCGGTGGCATCTCTCACCAGCAACAAGTTGCATTTTAAGCTAGCTCTGTGGCGTGAGATCCCCCCATTAGGCCCGTCTCAAAACTCTTGCTGGCTGTAACGGGAAGTATTGCACCTTGACATTCACATCTTCAGGATCTATCTCAAGGTAATTAATGGTAAATTAAAAGAAGCTGATTTAGCACAACTTAATTATCACTAAGTATTTAATCAAGATTATTGAAAACAACAGTGAAATCATCACAGCCTACTTAATTAAAATTGATACTGATAGTGAACTGTGAGTCATCTCCCTCCTGCTGCTTCACTGTGATCACAAAGCATCTGCAGACAGGCTTATATCACTTGGACTTTGAGCTTGGCACGGGGTTCCCTCCTCCTCTGCTGATGAGAGATTAGTGTTTTGGTGGGTTAGGTGATTGGACAGTGAGGTGGATTGAGGACTGGTTGGATGGCAGAGCTCAGAGGGTGGTGATAAATGGGGCCGAGTCCAGATGGAGGCCTGTGGTGCCCCCCAGGGGTCAGTTCTGGGCGTGGTGCTGTTCGGCTTGTTCATCAGTGACCTGGATGAGGGCACAGAGCACACCTTGAGCAGGTTTGCAGATGACACCAAGCTGGGTGGAAGGACTGACACTGCAGAGGGCTGTGCTGCCATCCAGAGGGATCTGGACAGGTTGGTGAGTTGGGCACAGAGGAACCTCATGAGGTTCAATAAGGACAAGTGCAGGGTCCTGCATGTGGAGAGGAATAACCCCAGGCACCAGGACAAGCTAGAGGGTGACCATTCTGTGGGTTTTGACTTGTCCCACTTGCATGAGCTGGCTCCCCAGAAATGAGAGAGTTAGGAGGCCCAAAAGAAACCTTGGATAGGGCTACTTTGCAATGCATAGGGAAGGCACCTGCTGCTTTATGTAACAGGTAACATTTATGTAACCTCCTAACATTTTAGGAGGTTTTGGCTTATTGTCCTTGTACTGTGGTAATATCTCTATCTGTTACTGATGCGACTGTGCTTGTGCTACACTCCAAAGCAGATCAGCAAACGATGCAGAGTGGATTATCTTAACGCTGACATGAAAACTGCCCTTGGGTAAGCCAGTTGTTTCCAGCACAGAGGTCAGAGAAAGTTATTTCAGGAAAGGACTCTTCCTGCTAATGATGCAATTATCTCCATGTCCCGTTTCACAGGAGAGTGACTTTTGCCTTAAAGAGTGTGTGATGTCACTGTCTCCCAAATTCTGGTATAAAAGTGAGATGCAGATCATTCAGGACAACGAACAGAGCATCTAACATTTGAAAGAAAATAAATGTAGATTTTTTTTTTTTCTTGAAAGACATGAATTTTAGCAAATGCAGATGGGATATGACAATAAGGTTAAGGAGAAAAAATAGAACATTGGGTAATTCTGTTCTTCCTGTTATTATGCGAAAAGAAATAAATGAAGTGTGATTGGAAAGAGAAAAGAAACTACTTGACAGAAACACTTTTTGCAATATGAATGAAAATCAAAACTGGAATAGTCAGTATTTCCAAAATTAATCCCCAGAAACACTGAAATATTGGAAGAAATGTTAAAAAAAAAAAAAAAACCCACAAACATGAAGAGTAAATTCATGTAAGAGACCGGGAATATTATAAGGACAAAGGAAACCCAATGGGAGATACCTGGGCCATAGGAGATGGAAAAGGCTGAAGAGTCAGTGAGTGCTAATCTGATGAAGGTAAGGTGTGATGTAGCAGAGCAAGTTTCAGAGCTACCATCCACATACCTGAAACCATAGTTACTGGTTCAGGTGAATATGGGTGCAATCCTTCATTCCATGGGGCGTTTCTTCCCTATAAGGCATGGTTTCTGCATAAGACTGTTCCTTTGTAAACTGGATGCCTCCGCCAGCAATCAGCTCTGAAATGAGCCTCATGTGTTAGCAGCAGACAAGCTCAAAAATAGTAATTTGGCTTAAGAGCCTGAAGTTGAATTTTTTTATTTTTATAAAGAAATACTTGCTTCCTAAGGAAAATAGCTTTTTGTTTGTTTGTTTTAATTGAAATGGGCAAAAATTCTGGTCTGTAGTTAAATTTTCAGGTTATGTTGCTTACATTTCTGTTCTGGCTTTCATTCAGATTGTCTGTGAAAAATCAGCATTTTCATTAGGAGAACAGAAAAAAATGTGACCTGAAGAGCTCCACCCATCCCTCAGTCACCTTCTGAAAAAAGGCATCTGATTTTCAGGAGCTGTTTTGTAGCGGTGCATTTCACAGCTTCTGCCGTCTCTGCCTCCAGAGAGTCTTCAGAAATGCTTCAAGGCTTCTCATTCCACTTTTGCATCAAACTATTTTATCTTTTGCATCATACAAAAAAGGAACAGGGCTCTTAGTTCCTTGTGAACATTTGCAGCTACTAGTAAAATCCATATTTTATTACTCTCAGAAATTTCAGCCTATCCTGGCAGTAGACTTTAAAATGCATGGACTTGTTTTGTGAGCTGTATGTTAATGAAAGTAAATCTCTATTCCCCCTCATCCTCAGGGCCAGTGACAAAGTTCCTCTGCACACTGGAATTGAAAAGGACCCTGTGGATGAACAGGAACAGCATGGAGCAGGACAGGAAACGTGAATGATCATCTCCCCCTGGATTCAGAATGCTCCTCCAGGGGCCCATGAGGTTAGAGAATAATAAAAAATCTCTGTTCATTTCTAGTTATTTTCTTCTACAGGCACAGCACCAAGTTTTCTTTATTCTTTTCCCTAAGTCTCTCTCAATTTCTTGGCCAACAGACTGTTTTGGACTGTGTTTCAGATGTTTCATCTCTTTAAAGCCATGGTTTTTATGAAGATGCATCAAACTTTTTGAAGATGCTGTCCCTTGAGGGACAACATAGGGATGATATTTCCTGCCTGATGCCACTTTTTTTTCAAAGCAAGCTTGTATAAATTGCTTCTTTATAGGCTGGTAGGTGTGTGGGCTCTTAACTAGCGCTAACCGTGGAGCGCCGGGCTGTGCTCGTGGAGGCTGCCGTCTGCGCGGCCGGCAGCACTGCCCGGCTTGAATCCTCTCACATTTGGATCAAGGGGAGGAAGACGACTTTGCTAAGTAAGGAATGAACTGTAGAAATTTATTTAATTAATTTAAGGGAAAAATGGAAAAAAAAAAAAACAATGACTAAACATGCATTTTGAATCGAGACTGAGTTCCTTGGGGCTAAAAGAACCCAAACCAAAGAGGTCCCTGGGATCAGAGCAGTTGGTCGTGGCTCCTGCCCCCGGCCTCGCTGGGTCCCAGCTTGCAGTGTCCCAGTTCCTTCCTCCTCCCCGCGGGAACTGCCTCTGCGTGCAAGAGCTCACGGCTGCTCCTCGTTTGCAGACATAGCCTAATTTAAACTTTATTATTGTCAGGAGATCAAGTTGTTCTACGCAGTAAACAATTCCAAAATTAAATATATTTCTGAATTTGAGTTAATAGCATGTTTGTGTATTGCAGAGATGTTTGCTTCAGTTCATTCCTGGGGCATTCCCTGTATTATCAGGAGACGTGGTAGGGTTGGTCGCTCTTACCATGACGTCCATGCAGAGTCCTGCAAGATTCTTGCACCTGTTTGTCATGCATTTCCTGTGTTGTAAAACCAGTGCAGTAAAGCGAATAGGAAGATGTTTCTCAAATCAGAGATTTCAAGGATCATCCACACTCTTATTTATAACATACCTTTTAAATGGGAGAAACCAATCTAGTGATTGAAATAATGTGTTTTTTTTTCTTTTGTTATTTATCCAAAACATAAGCTTAAAATGGAGAACTATAAAATATCAGCCTAACAAGGAATTGAAACAGGGCACCAGTGTACATGACTTTCAGTTGAGTCACTGCTGTTCTCCAGGGATCAGAATCTTTTACAACATTGGCTGATGCAATAGACATATTGAGGGTATTTTTTCTCATTTAGACCTGGACATTTTAGCTTTCAAATTTTCTTCCTGTTGACAAGGCTTGAGCAATGAAGCATACGCTTTCAAGCCTGGGTAGCAAAGCAGAGTGATTTTTTTTCTCTTTCAAGCCATAAATCTCATTATCTCACCGGCGGATCTCGCTGTAATTTTGTGCAGTGGTTGGTGCTCACACCTCTCCTTCCAGGGCCGCGTTCCCGCCCGGATGCCGGCTCCTGGAGGAGGAGGAGGAGGCCACGGCGGAGGTTCTGCGGGTTCCCCCATGCCCTTGGCTCAGCCTCACCGCTGTGCAGGCTGCTCTCCAGGACCTTCCTGCTGGCGCTCAGCACCAGAGAGGGCTTGGGACACGAGCAGGGAGAGGATGCCCCTTCTACGCGTCACGGGGGCTTCGGGACTAGGAAAGTGTTTGATTTAAGGACCTTGTGGATTCAGTGTGTTTCTTCAATCTGCATGATTATAAATATGAATCAGAATAGCCTCTAGGGACCTCAGGAATGTTTTTCAGCTTTACAAACTCCTTGCTCAACTAATGAAAGCATTTCCCCCTGCTGTACAATGATGGTTTTATTATCAGATTCTGATTTCATCAGCCAATCTGTCTCCTCACACCTGATACAAGATCATAGCTGGATTATGTATATTAAAATATTCTTTTTTGATACTGAAAAATGAATCAAAATATCACTATTAAGGACTTCAGTTGCATTGAACAATTCAGCTGTAGATCCCATATCCATTCAAACGATGTGACTGTTCCCAGTGGTGTTAGCCAAGGTACGAGGAATCCATTTAGATGAAATTCTGGACAATGCCATCAATTCATTTCACTTTAGGCCTCCAGCACTGCTGATATCCCAGGCTTTGTCTTTAAAACAGTCTGCCAGCTCTGATTGAAAGCAAACCTTTGATACCCGTCATAGCTCTCAAAAGCAGACCTGTGCACCTTCCAGGTAATATCCAGGCCAGTCCTGGCCTTTATCTGGTAGAGATTTGTGGAAAATAACACTATAAATTATCTTTCAACTTGGCCATTTCTCTTAATCAAACAGACAGGCTTAATTATAAGATGAAGCCCAGAATGAGCTATTAAAATGGTTCCTGGATGAGGGTAAGCTTGATGACGGCCCAGCGTACAGGGCCATCCAGGTGAACGGGGTGACAGTGCTGGTTTGTGAGTAGAGGCTTCTGTAAGTGGCTGTGGGCTCTCCTCTTGTAGGCGGTTATTTGTGGCCCCTTTTTCCTGCTCTCTCAGATGATGGCAGAAGAAGCGGCCAGTCCCGCTGAGCTCCTGCACGTGTCCCTTGGCAGCCCCCAGGACAGGGCTGTGTACAGGACAGGTATTGCTGGTGGCTGAGGTTGTTAATGCTATTGCTGCTGTTCCGTGGCGTGGAGGGATTCAGTCCTAGGAGAGCAGGGGTGATCTAACCCTTATGCTTTCCTTAAGTTACAAATATTGTGAGAAGACACGTTACCACATCCTCGTCAGAGGAAACAAGAGGAAGGCCTGTGGGCAAGTCCTTTAGGACTGTATAAGGAAAGGAAGGGAACTGGCTCCATTCTGTGGTTATTTGAGGGAAATGAGGAAGGGAGCAGCGCATCATTTACCAGCAGCTCGTTAACAACAACTCGGGGCACATGGCTGAGCCTGTGTGATTGACTCCACATCGGCTAATTAGACCAGATACGCTAAGGAACAATGAGTTCTTCTGTTCTCTTTTATACCTCTGTGTATCCATAAGCAGAATAGCTTCTCTTTTACACCTATCTGCATTCAAATATCAGCATCCTCGCTCTGCAAAAGATGCCATGCACAGTCAGCAAAACCTAACATTTCCATGGGAGCAGACAGGAAAACTTTAAAATCTATAGCTGGAGTGGTAACGTATCTTAAGAGGATAAACACCATAGATACGATTTGGATCATGGTTATGTACTGTGAAGTAGTGAGGATGAATCATGTTTTTAGAAGCCATTTCATTAAATTTAGCTTAGATTAAGGTGCAGGAGCAAGCAGTCTTGAACCTGGACACCTTTACATGATGGACAATGAAGCTGATTGCAGGGTAGTGCGCAGAAGACATCGTGAAACCACGAAGTCCAGTGACTCATCCACAAGAAGTGGATCCTCTCAGAGTGAAGCAATTCAGTCTGTGATTCGGGCCAATAGATTGTGCTATCCTGTGTTGCTCATTGTAAGGGACTTTACTGAAAGGTGAAGAACAGCAAAAAAAAAAAAAAAAATTAAATTAAACTGTAGCAATGGCTGGTGAAAGCTTTTATAATCTGGTGATTTAATATTCCCAAGTAGGATGAAACTCTTAAGAGTTTATAGATCCAGACACAGCTAATCTCCTAAAAGACAATTCAGCTGCATTGATGAAAGTTGATGTTTATTTTTCCAAAATGCATATGTCCATTTCCAGATAGATTTAAAAGGCTAGTGGTAGGAACTGAAGCAAATTGGATGTGCTAATGACATGAGTCATGGGACCAATGTCTGTTGCATAGCTCTGGAAAATTTTATCTGAGAAATTCATACCTCTCCTTATTTTGCCTGTCAAACTCAAATCAATTTTTTCCTTAAAAAAAAAGTGCATTTTAGTTTTGCTAGATTACTTACCAAATGGATCTGAATTTCTATAGTACAGCTCTGATTTTCTTGATGCACATAAATATTCAGTCTGTATTAAATCTAGCTGGAGACTGTATCTTCATTTCAATAGAAAAATTTGGTGATTTGACATATCTTTTTGATGCAGAAAGAGATTAGAGGACTAAATATTCTCATGTAAATGAAAAGTTACAAGAATTCGACCTAAGTAGTGTTTCAATGTACCAAAGCCTTGCATAGAAATGAAGGCTGAATTTGAGGAATTGAAATGCAGCAATTTAAATGTAGCAGAGTACAATGAAGCTGTCTGAAAAAGTACATTTCTCCTGTGCTTTTTTTGACTTAGAACAACCAGCACAAATGTTAAGTTCTGGCAAGTGATGTAAACTGAGGTCTGGTAGGAAGCAGCTCAGAATGGTTGTAAGTGGATAATAAGTGTAGCAAAATAGCAATTGATTGCCCAAGTGTTTGAACCTTTGGCAGAATAAATCAGTTTTGTGAAGAATACTAAGAAATCACATGTCTTTGGCATGCAGAGCATTTAAAAGTGATCTGTTTTATGCATGTGCATCTAAAATGCTGTTTTGCTAAATTATCCCTCTAATGCATTACAAAGAAATGGAGGAGAGCGCTGGTGAATGAAGAAATGTAGCCGCGACCCCGAAGGGGCTGCAGGATGGAGGGCAGCACGTCCCTGCAGTGCAGGCGCCAGCCCACGCCGTGTCCCGGCGCGGATCCCGGGGCCCTTCCCGGAGCCCTTCGGCAGGGCCCTGCCGCAGTCGGCCACGCAGACCACCCCGGCAGCACGCAGAGAGGCAAAGAGAAGTTGTCTTGGCCCCCACGAAGTTTGCAGCTCACATTAGAGTGAAATTTAGGATGCCAGATTAGACACTAGAGTTAGAGAAAAAAGAATCACCAAATTTAGAGGAAAAGAGCTCTCTGTAACACTGTTCTAATCTCATAGCGTGTAATGCTAGCAGGGGGTTCCAAGAGGAACAGGAATGAAATTTCGTTGCCAATAGCAAATGCCAGCTATTCTTTCTTGTCTGAACAGCACCTGAAAATTGTCCATTTGGAATATAAGAGCTGCAGGAATTAGGACTGGTTGAAGCAGTGAAACTTACTGCTTTTTCAGATCCTTTTCTCTAGAGGAGCTAGTAGATGCAGCAGAGAAAATGAGTTGCAGCAGTTGGCTGGCATTTGCCACTAACTTCTCAACTGTATTTCGTAGTGTGTGAGAAGACACGTGCAGGGAAATGGATCCACAAGGATCCTGCTTCCGATCCTACGTGTGGAGCATCCCTGGCTCCACGGAAATACCGGTTTTGTGTCCAAAGCACTGTGCAAACCCACGTGTTCCCCACGCAGCCCCTCGCGCCCACGGAGCGGCCGTCTCCCCAGGGCCTGGGAGCCTTTGAGTGCAGCGGGGCGGGACGGGGATCCTTCCGCCCCAGCTGGGAGCCCGTGGCTGTCTGCGAGCAGGGAAAGCCGACGTTTCTGCGCGCGGCGTCTGCCTCTGCTGCCCCTGCTGCCCCCGCACGTCTGGCTGGGGCGGCAGCCAGCGCTCCTCTCGGCCCATGGACCTGTGAAACAACTGGAGCTGCTGTTCTCCTCTGCAAATTCCGCCCCAACTCTTCCACCGTGCCCTGCTCCAGGGACAGGAAGGGGACAGCCGCACAAAGCCGAGCGCTGGGAGCACTCTGGGCAGGGATGTGCGGAGCGCTCCCCCTGCGCAAACTGTGTAAGCGAGGAGGAAGACGTTGCCAGTCAGCCAGGAGGCTGCACCCCGTGTAGCCCTTGTGCTGGGTGCACAGAGAGGAGGAGGGAGGAGACGGGAGATAGGGAAGCATCCGCTGGCGCTTTGTGCCGCTCTGCCGGAGCCAGTGAGTGCCAGGTGCTCCCAGCATGTGTCTGTGGGGCTGCGGTAGCTCTGGGGAGCGCCGGGAAGAGGGACCCCATTGGCTGCTCCGTGGCAGTGTGTCATCCGGCAGCCCGTGTCTGTCACGGGGAAGCAGGGACCGCTCAGCCTCTGAGCAGAGCTGCCTCCGTGCATCGCTCAGAGATACTTCAAGGACAGAAAGAAGTGGGAAGCGCTGTCCTTGCTGTTCTGATTCTGACGAGCTCCGAAAACTCCTTGGAAATAGAGACCTGCTGAATTAAGGACTGTGTGGAAAAGCGATGAAGCAGCCTTCCCAGGAGGAGTTATGAGAAAGAAGCAGAGCAGTGTCCAAAAGGAAATACTTGCTAGGACTTCTTCCTAGGTGCTCTTGCCTGGGGGATGGATGGGACTGGAAAAGGAGAGCAGCAGACGGAGAGCCTCTGGAGCAGAGCTCACGTGTGATCGGCGTGGGAGGAAGGGCCCGTTTTCCAAATCTTTTCTGCAGTTTGCACCTACAGGACGTGTTCCTGACACGTGCACGTTCTCCCTCAGCACCAGAGCTCCCAGGAAGGAGGGAGGGCGGAAGGGGACGCTGAGCCCGCCTGGTCCTCCTGGCACCCGCAGCGCTCGCGCTCGGACCATGAGCAGAGCCGCCTGGCTGCCCTCCCGCTACCTGTCCGAGCCCTTGTGGCGAGCGGCGCATCCCAACGGCACCGCCTTCCTCTCTGCGCTCTACGGCTTCCCCAACCACTCCTTCTTCCACAGCGGGCTGGACCTGGATGACCTGGGAGACTTCGACAGCGGCGCCAGGTACGAGGGCGAGTCGCAGAGTCGGGTGGTGAAGGCGCTGCTCATCGTCGCCTACTCGGTCATCATCTGCATCTCGCTCTTCGGCAACATCCTGGTGTGCCACGTGGTGCTCAAGAACAAGCGGATGCGCTCGGCCACCAGCCTCTTCATCGCCAACCTGGCGGTGGCGGACATGATGATCACCTTCCTCAACACCCCCTTCACACTGGTAAGGGCCGGGCCGGGCTGGGCCAGTCTCCGTGCGCGCTGGGGGCTGCCGCCGACCGCTCTCTCTCTGTGTCCCGCGTGGCCCCTCGCACCCGGTCCAGGCTCCTGCCCCTCACCTCCCAGATCCCACATCGCGGGCGGCGCTTCCCTCCTGCGGACTGGCCGGGTGCAGGTGTCCTTGGTGGGGAAGGACGTGGGGACACCGGCTGCGCTGGGAAGTGCCACGAGATGCCAGGTCCCTAAGGAAGCGACGCAGCCAAGGTCATCCGTCGTGGGGGCTGCCAAGAGCAGCCGTGTCTGTGCGGAGCCCTGCCTGCCCGGCGCGTCTCCCCGCTGCCGGCCCGCTGCCGACGGCCTCTGCATCGCACGGATGGCTACAAGAGTAAAACATAAAAAGAAAGTTGAAAGTTGAAAGCAGGAATTTAACTAATTCATGCTTCTCGCCCCACTGTTGTGTTTTATAAACAGTGTGTGAGTTCAGCAGAATTTGACGGTTCTCTGCTTTGAAAGCATCGCAACTGCTGCTGCTTCTGTCCTTGCCCAGGAGCTGCCCAGGCCTCGGCCTCCCCTGAGGGATCTGCCTCCCTCGGCCTGCCCGGGGAGGACACGGCCCTCTTGCGTGTTTGCACAACCCCAGTCGCTCCTGGGCACCAGTGGTTAAAAACTAACCCCGCTTAGGGAAGAGATTCACACCAGCTTCAGAGAAATAGCTAATTTCTACAGCTTCACTGACCAAGTCATTGCTGCTTTGTTGTCTTTAATTTAGATTAAAATGGTAAATTACTTGAAAACATATTAGCATTAACTACTTTTCTGTGTGGAGACATGTTTTGAAGTAAATGTGTTTCAAATTAGCTTAATCTTCTTCCAAATTGGATTACACTAATTTGGAATAAACGTTGCACATAAGATAAATACTGCAAACATGCAAATATTTGCAGTCACAGTCATTCAGGAATAATTTCCTTTGTAGAAAAGCCATATTATCAGCATCTCTTTGAGCATTAGTAAGAAATGCCATCGTGACCTTTCCATTGCCACCTCTGGACACACTTCGAACCCTCCCTGCCCAGGAGCGGTTGGATTTTGTGCCCACGTGGTTATCCCTAATAAGTGCAGGGTTCAGACCAATGAGCGAGACAGCCAAGCCTGTAAAGTTTTAGTTGTTTTTCAGAGAGTAAAATGGTGAAACCTCCCTGGCAGCAGCGAAATTGCTGCTGGTTCGTCTTGCACCGCGCGACAGGAGTCGCGGGAACCTGGCCATGTGGTGGGAGAGCAGGTGGGTGCCCGGCGGCGCCGAGCTCCAGCTCGCGCCTCGCAGTGCCTGACGTCCGCATACCTGGGCTGCCCCACACAGAGGAAACCCTCTCCCAGAGACAGCATCTCTCTGTTTCACAGCCCTCGAGGGATTTTTGTTACGTGAATTTATCTCATCAGTCTTTGGACCTTTGCAACTTTCAGCATCCACGAAACTATACATTTGAAAGATAGTAAAAATGGAAATATTTTCAATCTCACCAAGGAGTTGAGCTAAGATTTCTTTCCATTTTTCCAGAAGGACTGTATAGCTTGTACATATGTGCACACAAATGCACATGCACAGTGCACTACTCAAGCAGGATGGGTAGGTTTATTTGCTCAGTATAAAAAATCCCACTGTTTCAAAGCTTTTGATGTAGTCATTTTTTTCCCTTGGGAATATTGGGTATAATACATCTACAAAGCACCTGGAAAATACATTGCAGCAGTTTTTCCTACAAAACTTGTGGGAAGCCTGTTCTTCCAATAATGCATATAGTTTTAATCCTTCTTTTTTTTTTCCAGGTACGGTTTGTGAGCAGCACCTGGGTCTTTGGAAAGCTGATGTGCCACGTAAGCCGGTTTGTTCAGTACTGCTCCGTTCATGTATCCGTGCTGACCCTTGCTGCGATCGCTCTGGATCGACACCAGGTATGCAGAACACCTCGCCCTGCATGTGCTAGAAAATGAGGGGCTGGATACTTGGTTCCTCCCAAGACTCCTGTGTTATCTGGGGAATCAAGGAGTGGAAGGATGCATCCTAGCTTGGATGGTGGTGGCGCACAGCCTTGAAAGCGTGGCTTGAATACCTGCTGAAGTTCAAGCACCAGCAAAACAGTCGTGTGTATTTGTAACAAATTTTATGAAATTTAGGTTTGCCCCATTATTTCGGGATGCCTGGATTTGGCAGTAATGCTAACTGTTGTAGTGCTGAGTAATGCCCTCTTCCGAAAGGGAGGGACCCCAAAACGCAATACTGCTTTTGGCAAAAAGGACGTTCTAGGTCAACTCACAAGTGCAGGAAAACCTAAGGGTTTGCTTGCAGGGTAACACAGTTTGGCAGTTCTGCTGGCTGATAAACCCTGTGCACTTGCATGGCAGGTTGGACAAGGTGCACTCTCAGGCAGACTGTATTTTTCTCAGTGACTGGAGTCACTGTTAAGTTATAACTGAAAAGCAATTTCACATGATAAATGACATGGCTAGATGAAGTTCAAAACAATAACTGATCCCACTCTGATTGCCTGTGATGTACTCCATCTGCTGTCAGAAAATTACAGTGACTGCCGGAATATGGATCATTATCCACTTCTTTCTTTTTTACTATATAAAGTTTGGGAGCCTCTGCATTCTGCATGCAGCACTGTTGCTCCTGCAAGCAGGGTTGTGATTCACTGGAAGGATCTTTAAAACGATGATCCATTTTAATCATCATGTCCTGGATTGATTGCAAAGCATTGCTAGGTATAAAGAAGATTCTGTTTAATTAAGACCAAGAACAATAATTGCCTCTAAGATCATCGGGATTAGATTTCTCAGAAATTGAATTTGTTAGTATAGCCCAAGGAGATATAAATAAAAGTACAGAGATATAACTGAGCAAAGAGAAAGTAACACTTGTCTCTCAAAATGTTTCTTTCTCTGAGAGCTATCAGAGCAGAGCAGATGCTCCAGGGGAGCTGAAAAAGCTCAATTAAGTAGATATTTATAGTGGACTTGGAAAGACATGTACCTAACAGTACTGAAGACTTCATTAACCAAAAGATCATCTGATGACATGTTGGGCCTATTTTTAACTATTGTTTCACTGCCTACTGTAATCATTTAAAATCCTCTGGAATGGCTCTTCTCCACAGGTTATCATGCACCCTCTGAAGCCACGCATGTCCATGGTGAAAGGAGGGATTTGCATCGTTGTCATCTGGGTTATGGCCAGCTGCTTCTCACTACCTCATGCCATTTATCAGACCCTGGCAAGATTTTATATTGGGTAAGATATTTACAAAGTGCTTTTTTTTTTATATGACATACTCAACTTAATCAAAGTCCCACAGAGTCTAAGGCACACAGTTCTCCATCTGTCTTCCTAAAAAAGAAGATACGGTGAAATTGAGAAGTCTTTTATATTTTGACCAGATACTGTGTTCGTTCTTCACAAAAGGATAATGGAATTCAGTGGAATTGCTTTGAGACTTGCTTGTCAGCTGGTTTCAGCTCAGAGATTCAGTGCTGTAATTTGAGTTAGGCACAGAAACCCATCTTTCATTATAGGGGAACAGAGGTCATTATTCTGGTGATTTGTTTAAAAAGGCCATCACTAAGGCCACAGGCCAAATTTAATGTAAGATTTTCTGTTGAAGGAGGCACTCAGCCACATTACTGAATGAGTTCCACTACCCTACCTTTACAGAAACTTGGAATATCTGAGATGCTTGTCCTCCAGGTAACGTGTGCATCTGATAGTGGTGTTAACGCTGCTTTCTTCCTTGGTTCTTCAGGAACAGAACAGTCCGCATGGTGTGTCTCCCCAGCTTCCCTCCTCCTGCTGACCTTTTCTGGAAGTATTTGGACTT
Organism: Rhynchotus rufescens; assembly: GCA_032273925.1. NCBI lineage: Eukaryota > Metazoa > Chordata > Aves > Tinamiformes > Tinamidae > Rhynchotus > Rhynchotus rufescens. The sequence continues at coordinate 23,351 of JAVCKT010028450.1, forward strand.
AGCTACTTTTGTTCTCTTGTACGTCCTGCCCTTGCTTGTGATCACCGTCACATACACCATGGTGGCCAAGAAGCTCTGGCTGAGAAACGCCATTGGCGACATCACCATGGAGCAATATTATGCCCATCAGAAAAAAAAGATGACGACCCTGAAGATGCTGATGGTGGTGGTGATAGTGTTTGCGGTGTGCTGGTTCCCTCTGAACTGCTACGTGGTGCTCATCTCCTGCAGGGCCATCCACAGCAGCAACGCGCTCTACTTCGCTTTCCACTGGTTTGCCATGAGCAGCACGTGCTACAACCCCTTCATCTACTGCTGGCTGAACGGGAGCTTCCGTGCTGAGCTGCGCTCCGTGGTGTGCGCGTGGCGGCCCCGCGCGCCGCCGGGC
>JAVCKT010028451.1:0-18691 GCA_032273925.1 Rhynchotus rufescens
TGGGGAGCCCAGAACTGGACACAGTACTCCAGATGTGGCCTCACCAGGGCTGAGTAGAGGGGGATGATCACCTCTCTCGACCTGCTGGAGATGCTCTTCTTAATGCACCCCAGGATCCTGTTGGCCTTCTTGGCCTATTTGCTTAGTTAGAGTCTCTTAGAAGTTCACACTTGATTTGATCCCTAGTTGATGTTTGATTAATATGTAAGAATACACTTGCTGTTACAAAGATCCAAACATTATTAGGAACTTCTACTATGACTGGTTTTGATTATGTGCATATGTGAAAACTTCGTTTTTCTGTCAGTCAGTGATGTAGGTCTTTTTTATACAGAATGTCAGTAGAGTCTGTATCCAACTCTGCTTTTTTTTTTTTTTTTTTTGTCTCTACCCATATCTGCTCACTGTATTGCTTGAAATATGCAAATACCAACTGCAAGATACTGTTTATGGTTGTGTTGTTGGTGCCACGCAAGTCACTGTAGAAGGCTGGAGCCATGAACCTCTTCTTTTGCATGAGCAAGAGGAATAGGGTGACCACAAAATACCAGGGTTTGAGCCATCTGTGGCCACAAGCATTCAATCAAACATCCTTCTAAGCAATGCCACAATTTAAGGAAAGAAACCTTCTGCACCCTGAGTATCTGAGAGCGCACAATTTTCCCTCATTTCAGGTCGATTTTCCCCTCCACTTGATAGGACTGAGAATGCCTTAAAAAAAAAAACAACAACAAAAAAAAGTGTAAGGGAGGCCAGCCTAACGATCCCAAAGCAAGAAGTATTATCCTGGAGTATACAAAGCAAGAGCAGGACATCTCGCACAGCCCCGTGCTGTTTCAGGCAGGTGTGTTGCCATCCCTGTCCAGTCGGGCAGGACAGCTGAGCCCTCGCGCACCAAGTTTGCAGCTGCTGCCCCATCTTGGCGCTGGGGCAGGAGGCAAGGCCAGGCCATGTGCTGCCATCCCTCTTGAGGGTAATACTTACTTGAAATGCTACTTACATTTGGATTCCCATCAACCGGGGCTGAGAGGTGAGCCCAGGCCGGCTGGGCAGGGCGGCCCTGGGGGAGGTGGCAGCAAGGGGCTACCTGGCTGCTCCTCCTCGCTGCTCTTCACTGCTGGCATCAAACGGGTCTTTGCATGTGCTACTCACACCCTTCTGGGATCTGTTTGGGGGCTTATAGCCCAGGATCTTGTCTTACCCTTCGTGACTCTAAAGCAGATGTGTAAATTCCTGAGGCTCATTGTTCTTTTGAGTTCTTTATCGGGATATTTCATGGCTCCTCTCCAGTTCTTCTTTATCTCGTTAGCTTCACTTTGAGCTTCACTTTGCTCTTCATCTTCCTTCTATCTGTTCCTTTGAGTGAATTCACTGTTGCGATGCCTTGTGGCCATCAACCACCCTCTTTGAGGCCAGGTTGCTTCGTTTCTTCTAGTTCTTTCACACGCAGATTTCCGTCCAGCCTTTCCAATCTTAGTATTTCTGTGACTGATACTGGACCAGACAGAATCGCTCTCACCTATGTGCAGCCCTGATCTGGGGATTGGTGCCTGATTTGGGGATCAACTGGTGCTGTTCCTCACTGCCAACTCCTAAGGCCAGCGTTTATGTCCTGGTCCTACCTTTTCTTTTGGTTCAGCAGTAGCAAATACATCTGGTATTTATCCATTTTTCCCCAGTTTTGACTATAAGTCTGCGACCTAATTCCTTGAAGATAAATCAAAGTTTGGTTAAACTTTGCCCCTGATTTCTTAAAATCAGGCCACCCTAGCAATGTGTCTTGCCAGGAAATTACCAAAGAAATAATGACAGGACACTGCTCAAATTATTTATGAATTTGTGTATTTTATATTTAGATTTGTAAGGCATATGAAAAGAGTATATAGATTTTATGTCTTATATATTTTATTTATACATATATATTTGAAAATAAAAAGTAGCAGTTAGTAATATTTGATGAGTGACTGCTCAGCTATCATGCCCAATACAAAAATTTAGAACTGAAGGAGGGAAGGGAAAGATACTGGGTCTGTTTTCTAAAGAAGACAAATTAGAACTCTGTATTTAATGCTGTTTGCAAACACTTTTGGTATGAGTTTGCATCAGAACTCACAGTTGTAGGACACAGGATGATATGTGTGTGTGTTTGTATATATGTAGTGTGCAGGAGTAAGCAGGTACAATATACCTGGCACCTACTGCTATTGTAAATAATGCTTTGTAGAAAGTGGTATATGTCTTACATGGGCAAAGATGAATGATTATTCTATAGCAGTCTCTTTGTGGATACAGATGTCAAAATAAGCTATTTTAAGCCATTTTCATATGCTGTACACACAGGGAAAACACATCCAAAGGAAATTTCCACACGACCCTATCGCTAAAGCGCTGCGCCTTCTACGCCTACTTGCCTGCTGAGGGCCTGCTCAGCGAAAGGCAGCTGGGGATGCACCTCCTCACAGGCCAAACATCTCCAGGGTCCCCACCTGCCAGGCTGGAAGGTACCTCTCACCACTGCCAGCTTCCCCGAGCACACATTCCTGCAAGGCTGGACGGGCCCATTAGTGCATCCCCCGGCTGCGGCAGCAGCAGCATCCGTCTCGGCCCTGGCTAGACACCTCTCTGGTCAGCTGTAAAGCTCTCGGCGATGAAGGTGCCCTGGGAAATCCACCACGCTGGAAATCAACCAGCAGGACAGAGCGACTAAGGACTATTTCTGGCTTAGCCCTTCTCCTCCTCTTTCCAAAATAAATGGGAGTCATAGAAGGACAGGAAAGAGCAACCCCACCTCAGTCGCTGGGAACAGATGTTCTCCCGTTCCTTGTCTCTACAAACAAACCTCCCTTGTCAAATTTATTACTTATTTATCATCAGATAGCCTACAGGGCAGGGCCAGCCTGTGCTCCCCTCTTTGACAGGGACCACCAGGACGGAGGAGGCTGGGCAGGTCATGCAGCCCTGAGAAAAACTAAATACCGAGGAGGGACTCAAGCGATGTCCAAGGCAGTCGCTCTTCGTCAACCTGCTCTAGAGGTCCCCTGCAGAGAGGAGAGAGCTCCCGAGAGGCCGGTGTGGTCCCACCTGGCCTTTCTCCTGGATGAGCCGGGGTGCTGCGGGCATGCCAAGAACTGGCTTGCGGCCCTCCGATACTTGTGGAGAAGCAAACAGAAACCTTTGCGGTAACTGTGAAGTTTGGCAACAAATACGGAGCAGGGATCAGAGGCAGCAATAGCAACAGGTTAGATATGTGTGAGAAAAAGTGCTATTTCTTCCCCAAATCCAGTAATTTTAAGTCACTAGTCTGTATTTTTTTCTCTAACTGTGTTTTCTGCATTGTTCTCCTAACTCCAACGAATGGCTTAGTATCAATCTGATGCCTTTAACCTGGAATGCAGCACACACATTTGTGTGTGTATACATCTGCACAGAGACACAAACTTGTATATGTATAATTTAAGAATGAGAAAATGATGCTGTACAATTCCTGTAAAAGAAGAATTGGCCAGTGACAGAACATACACTGAAGAGCGTATGGTTTTCTTTTAGATTGTCTGTTTTTTTTCCATCTTGGCTGGTGCCCATCCAAGCCTTTGAAGTAAAGAAAAACAGAAGCATCTTCCATTTACTTCATTCTCTTTGCAACATCCAAATAGGCATACTCAATTTCTTGATCAGCAGGACAAGTGTTTGTAAATTCATCTCGGGCATATGCATTGTTCAAGTATCTTGAAATCCCTGTCATTTCAGGTGGAAACTCAAAATTTCTGTATTTTTTTGCGACAACCTTTTATTAAAAGAAAAAAAGAAAGAAAAAGATTATTACACACCACACTTGATAAAATAAATTTGCTCTTTATAAGTATTCCTATGTCATTCATATTTACTTTTTGGTGGGGGCAAAGGGAAAGAAAAGAAAAAAAGGAAGAAGACATGAAACAGACAAAGTCAGCTAACTGGCTAGCTCACTCAAAAGGATTTATTTAGTATAAATATTCTGCTAGAGTTATGCCAGTCCACCACACCTCCTGGAGGAGATGGAGCTTAAAACAGCAAGAGAACTAGCATAAACCAGAATGAACAAAGTACTCTTACAGTAATAAGTTGGCCTACAGTTGGAATTTTTTGCTTAAAACAGAAAAACTTAAAATACTAAATTTCACAAGGCTGGGGAGAACAACTATTGGCTGTTACCAAGCGCTTCTCTGTGGATCAGCAAGGGTGGTTTGACCATCCTTGAAACACTCATCTGACATAAGGTCATTCCCTTTGCAAAGGTCCTACTGATCAACTCCTGCCTGTTACGTGCCCACCCTCTGAACAGGGCCCCATGGAATGGGAAAGGGCTGTGTTCTCCTGCTGCTGCCTGTGGATTGGTTTCGACCGTGAGGTCTCCTGAGACAAGTTATGTCACACAGGAAACTCCATCCACTCCTCCTCTAACAAAACAGAACTCAAAACTGCAACTTCCTGAAGTGATCGTGTTTTTATAGAAACCAAATGAATTTCCAAAGTGTCCCTTCCTCTTCCAGCACCTGACTGGCTCTGGAACAGCCTAAGGACAAGCTCTAGGAAAGCCCTGCTTGGTCCCCAGCACTGCTAGATGTGTGGGGATGCTCCACAGCCCTGCAAAAAAGGGGCTGGGAGACTTGACTCGTATTACTGGTGATGTTCAGCAAAGCAGGAGTTTTGAGCTGGGGGAGGAACTGGCATGGACAAAAGTCATTTATCTTGGCACCTTGCATGTGAAATGCAAAGGAAAATATTTCTCCGTGGCACTGAATAGAGTATCTTACTCATGTAATACTTGTGTGATGCCTAGAGAGTGCAGTCATGACCCAAATACGAAACCACATATTCTCTCTGTAGAGTCATCCATGTGAGCAACCGCTTAGCTTTGCTCTGCTAAAATGCCCTTGTTCATGAGCATTCGTTGTCCCTGCATTTAGACAGCTGCTGTGCAGCTTCAGAGAAGATACGGGGTTCCTCTGCTCTCTAGAAGTGAACTTGGGCTTCTGCGTTTCCCTCCCCTTCGACACGCTGAAATGCAAAAGCAAACCTTAATTATATGGAGCTTCGGCAGGAGGTTGCAGTCTGCTAACGTGAGCTCATCTCCATCCAGGAACTTGCGGCTGGAAACTGTGATCTCCTCGGTGCTGTAAGCATCAATTTCATCTGGCAAGGGGCTATTTAAGTAGTTGTCCAGCTTCCTCAGGGCTTTAAGCAAAGATTTTTCCAAATCTAGGTTAAGACAATAAAAAGGTCATTATGAACCAAGGTCTCTCTTGAGTCTTTGCAGAGAAGCGACTCCTGCCTTCTGTTCCCTGGCACCAGGCCAGCTTGCAGCCACCCCACCATGCCAACTCCTGCAATTCCTTTATCCTAAGCTTAAAACCTAATGCTGGGATAAGAGCCCTAAGGAGCTCTATTTGCTTCTGAGAAAACCAGACTGGGTCTGCTCAGTATGGAGGGACCGACTCCAGATATGGACATGGGAATGCAGAGCCTTGGGGTAAGAGTCGTCATCAGTGACCCAAGTGGAGGAGAAAGGCACCAGAAGGAAGGCAGATGGCAGAGCTGAACCCAAGGTGCTGCTTTGAGCAGGCAGTTCTTGCAGCAGAGGCACAGGAGCGATGCAGTCATGGGCCTGGAGGCTGAAGAATCGGACAGGGGCTGGAGCTGGTGCCCCATGCTAGCAGCATGTATCTGAGCAAACTAATTTAGGGAGTCCCAACTAAGAGACAGAATTGATGCATGTTTCCAAAGCATTGGAAAACTGCAAACAGGGTATATCTACAGCACAGAATGCTAAGAACTGTACAGAACTGTTTGTTCCAGAAACTACTGGGGCCAATGAGAGGACTATACAGCACATACTTTCATTAGCATCTTTTCTTGGGTTCTTTATGAAGGCAGAGAATTTTGCAAACACATCATTTCCTGCAGAGTTAGATTCAGGGTGGTTTGGGGCAAGTTTGGGGTACCTGAGGAATGAAAAGAAACAAAAAATGTTAAGTGATTAGCCACTTTTTTATTTCAGTCTCCATTAATTCCTTAATATAATGATTTAAGCTGCAGCATCACTTCTTTGCAACAACACATGATTGCATAGAGCTTCTGGAGGGAACCACTGCAACCTAAAGCTCACTCGGGCGGTATGGCCTCTGGCCCATTCCCAAACCATGCGGCTCACCTCCTCTTCCCAGGGGAGACGGAAAATGGCAGCTCATGCTGCAAATGCCACCCAGACAACCCAGGGCCCCGTCCAGGCCATCTGCAGTGGGCACGAGCCAAGGCTGAGCAGAGCATGGCCTCTGCTGCAAGGAGGGAACATCCTGAGCAGCTCTGAGTGCTGCTCCTGCCAACCTCCTCGCGTTAGCAAGCTCAGCATGGCCTGGCCAGGAGCTGCTGCTGCTGCCATGGGCAGAAAGGAAGGAAAAAAGGGAAGGGGGATGACTACTAGCATGGCTGAAGTCAGGTGTGGTGGTTTGAGATGGGGTGTTGCGGACAGCAGCAGAGAAATGGTGTATGGGTGGGGGATAAGGTGCTGCTGGTGGTGGGGCTGGCGGTGGGGCCAGCTCTGGGAGAGGTGGGAAGAGATATTGGGATAGGGAAGGGCAAGCCCCAGTCCCAGGCCCTGGTGTGCACTGAGGTTGGCCCACCCTATTGCTCCAAATGTGCGCTCACAGTCCTTGCCCCGGGACGCCTAGCACAGAGGTGGCTCGCACCAAGGTTTTTGTTCAGTGCGAAGAGGGAAACCTCAGACACAGACAAACGGAGGGAGGGAGGTTGGGTTTCTGCGGTGGTATGCAGGTTTCTGCACATACTTGATGCAGCAGGGTGGATTTCCTGGCTTGGGAGTGGCTGTAATGGCCTAACACGAGCGTGGGGTGAAGGAGAAGGCAGTGGGAAGAGCACAAGCAGCAGCCTGGGGCAAGCGCCGCAGCGACTGCAGCGGCTGGACCGCAGTCTCCTAAGCTCCCCATGCTCATCCTAACTCTGTATGGAACCAAGGGGACTCTGCCAAGGAGCCCCGTGAGGGCCCACGAGGGGCTGTGAACAACAAGGAGTGGCTGGGGACACCGTACCGGGGCGGCGCTAACTTTTCTTCCAAGAACTCCTCGATCTTGTTGACGTCGGTCTTCACCTCACCGTCAAACGTCATGAAGGGGGGGTTGGTTCCCGGCGCCAGGTTCTGCAGGTCCGCGGGCTTCCTAGCGGGAGGAAAGAGACCCGGTTCATCACGGCACGAACCACATCCTCGCTTTCTACTCAGTTGCAACGAGCCACTTCAGCTTCACCATGCCAGATTGCTATCTGCCTTGCCTATAAAATAAAACAGATCCAGCTGCCTCATACTGGTGTTGTGAGAATTTGCTAGTCCACACTTAACCGTGCTCTGAAAAGCTAAAACTTCGGTCTTATGTTACAGAGACCTACTGCAAAAGAGATTAAAATCTCAAATGCTTCACAGGCGTTAGCCTACTTTATATTAGGGAACATGAAAGAGGAATCAGGCATACAAACTGCTGCCATAATAGCAAGGCACAGTGTCAATAACCTGCTAATTTGTGTGTGCTTTTCAAAGCTGTCAAAGAGAGACAAAGAGAGTCAGTGTCAAAGAGATCCACCCTTTCAAATCACTGGTTTTGGTAAAGCTGCTCTGAAAAACGACTACTCCTATTGTATTCTCACCTTTTCAAATCCACGGTTGTGACATTAAATATGACACCTTTTAGCCACAGAATCATAAAGAGACGCTGCGAGAAGGGGCAATTTCCAATACTTTCCCCATCACTGCCAGCCTGCAAATAGAAAATAATATGGATATATACATCCATAATTGCACATTTTGAGAGCAGATGCAGTAGAACAACAGAAAATACATATTTGCTGTGAGTACTCATAACATGTTACTTGTCTCTGCTAATAGGTATTTCTACACAAAGTTGCTTTATGATGTATGTTTTCATCAAGTCAAAAAACAAAGCTGGAATCACGGCGTTCCTTCCATGGGTAAAATCTCTGCCTCATTTGTCTGAGTGCACAGAAATCTACCTAAATCATTGCAAGATTAGCAAAGTTTAAACCAGTTGATGACCACAGGAAACAGGTATAAAAAGGTTTACCAGCACAAATTGAGAAGGAATGCCCGAAGCACTTAAAGGAATAATCAGAATAAATCCAATAATTAAGTGTCTTAAACAGAACAATTGTGGGGCACAGGGAGAGCGAGGGAAGGAAGGTGCACAGGGGAGCTGAGCAAGTGCTGGAGGGAACCAGTGAGGCCCCGTGCTGTGGCTGCTGCTGCACGAGAGGGGAGCTCCGAGCTGCCCGCTCCGCTCGGGATTCCCCTGAAGTGTGCGGTTTTAAAACCTGCCTTAAAGGGTACAAAGGCCAAAGGAATAAATAAATAAATAGAAGCAAAGCGTGTCATTTGCTCAGTTAAAGGGTTAGTTCGTTATGCTTGTAGGTGATCTTTACAGAGCCGAGTGACGCAGCCAGTTCTGCCTGGCCTTTGTCAGCGCTGCCGAGAACATCCCAAATCGAGCCCCAAGTTCTCCCTGCTGTTGGACGGCCTTGAAAACCTCACCTTCACAAAGAGCTCTACGTCTGGAAACAGGCTCCTCGTGTGGCACGAGCAGCTCTCTGCCATGGAGCTGGAGGAACGATCCTCGCCTGGCTCCACAAACGCTCTCACTCCCTGTATCAACCCGAAGGAGTCTCCTCTGGTAACTCCGCTTCCTTCTGCCTTGGCGGCTGTGGAACTACTGGCTTTTGTGGTAACAACAACAACAACAAAATAGCCCATTGCCTTATACACTGCCTGGGAATAAAAACTGCTAGAAATGCTGAAACAGCTGGGCCACTGTATTAGTTAAATCTTGTTTTGTAGGTGGCAAAAATGAGAGCTGGTTGTAAAGGCTGCTCTTGTACTTCCCCTCCTACACGGAGCACGGCTTTGTTGTGCTGTACAGTTTATAACAAGAATGATATTTGGCTGAAAATGGCTGCGTATTTCGTGAGAACGAGACGACTGCCAACCCCTGCGTGCTTCAAAACGGGGCTGAATACGGGTGCCCACGACTTCCAAAACCTGGAGCAAACGCTGCTCTAGGAAGGCTGGCAGGGCAGGAAAGCGCAATAGAGTGAGTGTTCATTTATAAAGGCCGATGTTCTCGGCCATAACAAGAACTGAAAATTCAGTTCTGTTTTATTCAGGGGGTGAAGGAGAAATTGCTTCTGTGCACGTACACAGTGTCTAAGTGAAATGTGTCCCGGGCAAAAAGTACCACCTGTGATGCTTCCACCGTATCACCATCTGTGGGGGCTTTTCCAAAGGAAAGTAGCGTTAAGGATAGAGGTAAGCACCTCTGTCAGGTGTAAAATCATTAAGATGCTTTGGCATCTTAAACAGTTTATTATGGAGGAATTTAAATCGTTAATCTAATTCAGTAAAGAAAAAAATCTTACGCTAAGTTTGCTATGTTTGGGAAATACCAAACATGTGTCCAGAAAATTCCTATAAATTCTTATAAATAATTTGATCTTTTCACTCATTCAGTCTTTGACAGGGAAAAATTATCTCCTGAGGGCCAATGCACCACTCAGAGGGCTACACCATCAAGAGTGACAGCAGGACGAACTTTCCCTGTTCTATTGCTGTGCCCTCCTGGTCTGCTAATTGCTGAAATTCTGGCTCCAGCCTTTCCTGGTGAAGCTAAGGACACAAGGATGCTGCTTTGTTTGGTCCCACATCGCCCTGGTGACAGCAAATTCCAGGGCGCCAGATGCAGCAGTCCCAGTGCTCTTTACTGGGAAAAAGTCCTTAAAGCAGAGTCGGATCCAGACAGATAAGTCACCGCGACAAACAGAGAAGTGCAGTGGGCAGCGTGTCCCAAAATGTTATTAAACTGCAGTGACAAATGGGCTACCGTTTGCCGAGGGGCTGGCAGCCTTGGAGAGGGCACAGCCCCAACCCCATCTCTTGTTTCTAAGTGCAAACTTTTTAAGCATCTCACCACTACTCGGGAAGAAAATTTTACCATTTACCACGGTGCCACTGCTTTGCTCTTTACCATTTACTCAGGAAGAAAAATTTACCATTTCCCACGGCGCTACTGCTGTGCTCTTTTTGCAGCCTGGCCAAGAGCCCATCTCTCAGCCTCTTCTCTTTACGCTGCCCTGGCTGCTAGCAGCCTTAAACAAAAAGTAAATACTTTGAACACTGAAGAAAGGAGTAAAATGAGGGCACTGCTCTCGCCAACAGTGCTCCACCAGCCAGCCCTAAACTCTAGGACAACTGCTTCATCGCTTGGGGTTTTCAAGGGTGTCCTACGAGGCGGTTCTGCTGGCATTAAGCCCTCGTCCCGAGCCCAAGGGGCTGCTGATGGCTGCATTTGGTGCCATCTCCCCCCGCCACAGCAGCTGTGGGGCGCTGATCACCCCCTGCCCCCCGGGCTGCAGCCTGTGCGACGCAGGGAGCACCCAGTGTGGGGGACCTTAAAGCCATGTAGGGGAGCCAGGACACGACAGCAAGGACACACGGTGAGCAGGGGCAGCTGGAAGCACTTGAGACACATCCACTCCCACCCTGGCCTGCAGGAGACCGCACCACTCGGATCTAAGCCGGGAGCTACGGCTCCTGCTGGATATAAAAGCACTAGTGACACGCGCCAAAGGTCCCCGCTCCCATTTCCAAAGAGGGCCCTGCCACGGTGACATCCACGCTCAGGAACCATGACCCAGCACCGCGAAAGAGCTGCACAGCCCTGGCTCCTGCCGCTCAGCAGCTGCGACAATGCCCTTCCCAGTAACGGCCAGTGTGGCTTTTATTTAGTACAGCAGTGAGGCTGCGTCTCAACATGTTACCCTGCGGCAACACGGCAGAGCAGGGAGAGAGGGAGCAAAGTCCCCCGTGTCCATTTGTCAGCACTAAAAGGAAGACAGTGCAGCTATACAGGAGTGAGCAGGGGGCAATGCTGCAAGCCCGTCTCCTCCTGCAGCCGGTGGGACATCCCTGACCAGCCAAGCCCTGCTGGCAAAGCGAGCTAAGCCACCAAACCACAAAGCTGCATGTTGTGATGCACTCTGTTAGTGCTTTGCTGCTCAAGTGTATGCTCAGTGTGTACCCGAATGCATGCCAATGTATATGCAGTGCCTCGAGTAAGCGGCGCTTACATTTCAATTGCGACAAGACGCGTTTCCTAGTGACACTGGGATTTAATGACTTCATTAATCAAACAACTACCGCGGCCACTGCTTCAGATGGGAGAAATGTCCAGCTGTGCTGAGCTTTCTTCCAGGGCCTTCAGAGCCCTAGGCAGGGCATGTATATTGTGACAGGATCAACTTTTTGTATCTCTCTCTACAGTTAGACTACACTCCTTTTTTTTTCCTTTTTTTTTCTTTCCACTCTTCCACACACTGTTTTGGGGGTGTTTGTTCCTTTTTGATTTTCATGTCTTACTCAAAGACACCAGGCAAAGGAAAAAGCTCCCTTCTTGCCCATGCTGCTTAAGCTCTCAGGCTTAAGCCCCATCGAGGCTTAAGCGCCAGGCAGCAGGGCCTTGTGCCCAGGATATTGAACAGGGTCACGGAAGAACCACGTTCAATCCCAGACGCTGCTCCTGCTGCTCTCAGTCAGGAGCTCTGCTCTCCGACTCTCCTCAGCCCCTTGTCCACAGCAGTGGCGAGGAGGGAGCAGGACAAGTCATCCCTATCCCGACCACTCGGGCACTCCCCATAACCCGTCTGGGGCTGTGGTCAAAATCTGGTTCGTAACTATCTCTGTCCAAACTCCTCAGGATTTTCTTTTCTGAGGTTTGACCTCAAATGTTTTGGGCATCCAAAATTTTGATGAGAGTGGAATTTGTTTTTCCTGGACGTTTCGTTTTCTTTTGAAGTTGTTTTCAGGGGAAGAGTATTCCAGAAAGGGCAGAGCAGGCATTTTTGTTTGTTTTGATATAATTATACATCCTTTGGAGGCAACAATAAAAGGGAGAACAAGGAGTACAACCTTATTTTTCCCTTCCTTCCCTAAAGCTGACCTCCAATCCCACTTTTCCCTTTGGTACAAGGGAGCTCCGCTCCCTCCTTCCCTGTATTTGCCCTGGCTCGAAGGCAGGTCCGTGCAGCAAGCGGAGCAGCCCCGCTGAGAAAGTGCCATCCGGCTGGGAACACCATGCGGCCGCCACCTCCCTATCCTGCCCTGACAGGGAGCTCCGGCTTCACTGGAATTTTCCTGCAAAATTCAGGGACTCGTTCAGACTACTTTCACTTATTTTCACTATTTTCACCCGCTCACCCTTCTCCTACCCCCCTCATAGCCTCCCTCTCCCTTCTCACGACCGGTGCGCGTGATGTCCCGTCCCAGCGAAGCAGCAGCAGCACCCGGCTCCAAACCATCGCCTGGAAAACGAGGAGCAGTCGGTGACCGCGGGCGGGATGCAGCCGTGCAGCCCCGCGGGGACCTCCGTGCAGAGCGGCTGCTTTGCTGCCTTTCCTTCTGTTCGGTGGCTCTTCCTGCAGCGTCGCGGCCCAGCCGAGCCCACCGAGGTGCCTGAGGAGCAGCAGGAGCGGAGCTGCACATCCCTCTCCTCCCGGCCCGGGACTGAATCCCGCTGCCCTCGGCTTCAGCGCGACGCCTCCAAGCCGTTTCCCGCGAGGCTGGTGGTGCCCGCGCCGCTCCTTCCTGGAATGAGCTCCGGCTTCTTAACCAGCATCTCCTTATGACCCAAGGTGGGTTATTTACATGGCCAGGCGCGCGGCGGCTGCGGCACCGTTCACTGCTTCCCGCAGCGCCGGGGCTCCCTGCTGCGCCTGCTGCTCCCTCCGCTCCGGAGCCACCGCGCTGAGACGCAGCCAGCACACGAGCCCGTCCGTTTCTCTCACCTTGTTTATGCGGGTCCAAGCAACCCTGATATTATATTATATCACGCCACCGCAATTCTAAACGATAAGAAATCCCAGAGTTAGTTTTCTCAATGCAGAACTTTTGTTTTAATAGAATATATATATATTCTGTTCCTTAAAGACCATTTAGGAGAAGTGTTCATTGCTACTGATTTCCACAGGCTTGAAAAAACGGGGCTGACAAGATCCTGGGCAGAGAGAGGGAGCAGCAGCACCATCACACTCTCATCCTCCCCCGGCTCCAGGACATCCTTCGGCCTCGCACAGGTCCCAGGAAACCCACAGCTAAGGCTGCAGTGCAGCACAGGTTGCCTAGATTGCCTAGACATCAGCCTTGCCGTGTCCATGCTCCGTGACAGGTCCACTGCTTCAATTTTAAAAATATACTTTCAGGTACAAAACTTGACTTATGTTTTTGATGTCTGCTACAGTATTCATGCAGATTACCACAGTGCCATAGAGCTGAAAAAAAACGCAGTATTTGCAACAGCCCTTTGGTAAGAGTGCAATAAAAACACTGTAGCAGGCGGTGGTTGCTCGCTGAGAGGGTGCCGCTCACACGAGCCCCACACACGTGTCCCTGGGGCAAGGCTGTGCTGGAACCAAAGCCTTCTGCAGGGAAGAGAGAGATTACAGGGCATTTTCTCCATTCAAACACCATGTTCATCTTGTGGCCCACGGCTAGGGCACGCAGAGCCAAACACGGAGTTTTAGAGAGTTGTTTTGATGCCACCTACCGGACTCGAAATGAAAATCCTGACTTGAGATGAAAATCCTGACTTGAGATGAAAATCTGGACTTGTGTTCCTGCAGCGACGAGCGGTGGCGGCCGCTGATGCTAACGTGTCAGGAGAGGCTTTGCCTCAGAGACGTCTGTAGCAAGAGTCCTTGCTTTCTTGCTTTTGTTTTTCTCTTTTGCTAATAGCATCCTTGAGATTACTTCAGATGCCAAAAATACACTTCCAGGGTAAGTTTCGGGAGAAAGCATCCCAGCTGCTTTAATTTAAAATATGCTTTTAATGGATAGAAAGTAAACATCTCACCAACAATCATCTCAGCTCTTTTAAACAGCCATGTAGTTCTGCTAAACTGCTACTATCAAGCAGTTAAAGCAGGTGCTTCCAGCTGCTGTTTAATTTCTCCGCTGAAAAATATTCAGAATGTGGTTGGTAGTTGAGATTCCTGCACATAAACTGTATTTTAGTATTTAACTGTGCCAAAGGACTCTTCCCCTGTGCGAGATGAGCCTCAGGTGAAGGTGAGTGAACCTCAGTACAGACAATTCCTCAGGAAAAATCTCCCCCTTTTTGTGCGTATGTGTGTGTTTTCAACCAAACTGAGCAACCCTGATATCTGAATAGCACCATAAATACTTTTGTTTTAAAAATATTTTTACCTTGTGTTTGGAAATATTAGGAGCATCTGTTCAATCTTGTATCTTCAGCAGCATTACAGGGTTCAGAGAACACGGAACACTATCACCCATGCTTTAAAGAATGACAACTTTGAACATTCAAGCTATATGACACTTTTTTTTTGTCCTAAACCTAATTCAGCCTTCGAATTACAGAGGCAACAGTAAATATAACTGTAAGCATTCTGCTAAAACCAGCTCCCTTCTCTTTTATGGTGCTCCAGTGAAATAACAAGGAGAGGAATTGACAATAATAAAATAAAGCACTGATTGACTTTACACCCTAATGATCCAGGCTGCAAATAGATGGCACCCTTCGGTAAGAGGATGTGACGAAAAGGGTGCGTGGCCAGATCAGAAAACTGCCCCAAACCTGGGGACAGATGTAGACAGACCTGCAGGAAGGAAATACAGAAGTGGAAGCAAAAGCTCAACCTGCGTAAGCTTAGCCTAGACCATGGGGCAGCCCTGCCCGGAGGCACAGAGCCCATGGATGTCGGATGTTGGCTCCACTCTGGTCAGTGGATGCCGGGTGCTAGCGGGAGAGCAGCAGCACGGAGGAATGGATCAAAGGGAACATCTTTAACCAGGAAGCAGGTGACACGTGGAGCACCAAGGCAGCCAGAGGCAGCTGAAGCCAAGGGGCCTGCTGGCTTTCCCGTTTTCTTCCACACCTTTACAAAAATGGAATCACACGCCAGCCCAGGAGGGAGCCTTGCATGTCCCAGCTGGAACTGCAGGGACAAACACGGGGACGTGTTTGAAGCTGAGAGATGCTGCAGAACTATCTGGTGACAGAAAAAGCTCTGCAAACGGAGCCTGTCGGTCCAGGAGGCAGGAACTGCAGCTCTGTGGGGGCTGCTCTCAGCAGCCCTGTACCATTTAACCACCTACCTTAGCCCACGTGCGGCGAATCCATCCCTGTGAGACTACCTATCG
Organism: Rhynchotus rufescens; assembly: GCA_032273925.1. Classification (NCBI taxonomy): domain Eukaryota; kingdom Metazoa; phylum Chordata; class Aves; order Tinamiformes; family Tinamidae; genus Rhynchotus; species Rhynchotus rufescens. The sequence continues at coordinate 15,266 of JAVCKT010028451.1, forward strand.
GCTAGAGATGACTGCTGACAAAAATAACAATTATAAAAGACCAGCCTGTTCCAACCATCACAGCAACAAAACTTTCAACCAGACTTCCAGCAGGATTAGGCACAGACGTAAGTATGCACATGAGAGGAAAAAAATTAAAAACAAATTTATCTAAATATAAGCCTCAATCCCCTTCAACAGGAGCCTGGACTTACTCTCCACAGGGAGGTCCCTTCCAGCCCATCATTTATTTGCCTGCAGCAGGGACATCACTCCAATAACCAGACAACACAAAGCTCCATGCTTTTGTTTTCCAGGCCACTGAATGTGTCCCTGTAACTGCTATAAACATTAACAAGCTCTAGGACAATGATGGAAGGAAAACTGTAAACAGCACCAGTTGTCCTGGACACATTCCAAAAGAAGAGAATGCTCACTGAAAAGAAAAATATATATATGTACATATACATATACATATATATATATATACATATATATATATAGCCAGTGGCATGGGGCTCTGGGCCATCCAACGAGACACCAGATAGGATCGGATGCTCTTGGCAATGATGAGAGTGCCTGCATTAAGATATTACAGAAGGCCCGCAGCACCAGGGGTCATCCTCTTCCATGGATGAAGGGGAGACCTCTTGGCATAAAAGGGGTTTTTGCAGGGGCATAGGGGGTCAAACCCCTTATTTAAAGGGGTTTGAGCAAATCGCTGCAGAGATAAGCACTGACGTTACATGCTTGGCATATGCTTGCAGCTGGGGGTGGGCACATGATCATATGTGCAGTCCAGTGTTTTTACACATTAGATAGGCTCAGTTGCCCTCCTTAGAGAAGACAAGGAACAGAGCATGGAAAGACAGGGGCAGCACCAGGATCACAGGGATGGCAAGTGGAAAGAGGACTCGACTGCAGCTAGAACTCGACTGCCTTGAAGACCAGAGACTGTCACGCACCCAAACAGCCCAGACCTCATGGATGAAGTTCCTTCCCGGCCCTCGTGGCCTCCACCAGCTGACTGGAGAGTCTTCAGAAGAAGGGATGGACACATTCGATACCATACAGCAGAGCAAAAGCCATGGTGGGTCAGCAAGGCAGCAGGTCTCCTACCTGTGGAAGCAACACCAGCAGGGAGTGGGATGTTGCTTCAAAGACGCACGTTCTTGGAAGAATGAGTCTTAACAGCTCATCAAAAAGGCTGGTGACAAGGAGCTTCAAATGGGTCTTACCTACTCCCCACCAGACAACCAAAGGCTGCCCCAGGTGCCTGTGGCTGATGCCAGCGGGGTGCAAGGCATGGATGTGGGTCAGCCCTAGGCAAGGAGGCAGCTGAGGAGCCCCAACATGCAGGGACCAGGTGCTGCTGCCCAGGCCACAAAACGGTTTGTAGAGGCTGATCGTCAGGATCCTGCTCCAGGCACATGGCACAGTGTAGAGCCCCAAGGCCAGGAGCTTGCAGTCCCATCATCAGCTCCTCCACTGGTGCAAACACAGAGATTCCAAAGACAGTCTGGTCGGGATCCTCGGAGAGAAGCATTCCTTGGTCAGCCCAGCTCTCCCCTTTACCTCATGGCGAGTATAGGAAAGGAATATAAGTAAAAGAACCTAACTTTTCACCTGCACAGCTTCAGCTGACCACAGACCACAATTAAACTCCTTTTTTTTTTTGTTTGTGACCACAATACTAATAAAAATGATTTAAAAAAGTAGACTAAAGATTGCATCTACCTACAATCTGGGTGGTAATTTAGGTCTATCTCCACACTGTATATATAATGATACAGCTTTTTATTATTGACTTTCTTACTACCAGTTATCTGCTTAAAACTAGTGATAATAAAGATGGACTCTGCGCTGGAGCAGTGCTCTTCTGCCACTGGATGTGAGTCCAGGCTGAGTTTCCAGCTGCAGGGTAATGACATCCTCACTACTTCACAATTCAACATTTGAAGCTTAGCAAGATTAATGCCTTGCAGACTGGCCACCTACTTGCATTTCATCACATCTTCTCATGATTTCATTAATAAGACTACCTTTTTTTTTTTTCTTTTAGCCTTCGGAAATTACACATTTATATCTTTCTTTTACGTGGTATTTGTATGATTATTTTGCATCATTAGATTTCATAACTTATACTTTCAGCAAGGCTCTTTTAAAACTGTATTTCCAAAATACTTTGGTTTTTTTTTGTTGGAACGGGCTCTTCGGATTCTTTTGGTCACCAGTTCATGTTGAGGGATTAACAGAGTGCCGGAGTTTCTTTGTAGGATATTTGCCTTGCTCTTGCACAAGTATTTGGTACTGAAGAGTGATCCTAGCTCAAAGGGATTATATACACCTGGAAAGTCTAATCCTCTCTAGAGGGTGGTAAGGAAAAGAAGTCTGAAGATGTAATTTCCTCTGGTTTCAGTTCTCACTTTTCCCCTAGGTGCCCACAGCCATTTCGGAGCAGAGAAAGCCTCCATTATTCTAACTTCTGCTGCCTTATTTACTACTTAAAAGTCAACTGGGTAAGTAATTATTATCGAAATTAACTTAATTACTTAGTAAGCAATTAAATGCTTTTGATGAGTGGGAATAAATTTTCCTTCATTAAGAAGTACCTTCGTGGCAATAAACTTTTTACCTTTCTGAAGTACTTCCATAAATAATTATAATATTATACTGGGGTCTGAAAAAGCACTAAAAACCAACACAAAGCCCCTTTCCATTTTAATAGCTGCATCTCTCAAGAAAGATTAAGTGAAAATGGCAGTAGGGTGGTTGGACTGGTTGATCTCTAGTGGTCCCTTCCAACCTTAACCATTCTGTGATTCTGTGAAATGTTATTTTAAAAAAAAGAAAAAAAAAAAAGTGGAAGGGACTTCAATTCAAAGCTTAACTTTGTTCCAGAACAATACAGGCATCAGTTTACAGGAATTTATAACCCAAACATCTCCAGAACTGGTAGTAAGTAAGTAAGAAGGTAACATTCAGTATTAAGAAGCCAGTCAAATGACAGACCTTTTATTATTTTAGCTTTTTTAGAAATAAAAGGTCCAAGCTCACCCCTGTTATTTAGATAAATATTTAGATAAAACATCCATTTCTACTGAACAGTGTATCTGCCTACATGCAGGCCTTCTAATTCTTGCATAAAAACTATATCTTTATAAAAACTGTGGTCTTACTGACATTTTCTCCCATTTAAGTAAAAGGAATTACAAAAATAAACCTATATATGGACTCTTAAGAGTGTTCAAAAGTTACTGCTGCCAACCTTGGGGCAGGCCCTTAATGTTGCCCAAGGGACTTTCAGCTGCGACTGCGGCTCTCAACGAGCAGCTGAAAACAGTCAACAGGGGCTCTTAAAAAAAAAAAAAAATCATAGAATCATAGAATGCCCAAGGTTGGAAGGGACCTCAGAGGTCATCGAGTCCAACCCCCCTGCACACGCAG
>JAVCKT010028451.1:19198-30644 GCA_032273925.1 Rhynchotus rufescens
CACCGCCCAGTCATCCAGTCTGTCCAGGTCCCTCTGGATGGCAGCGCAGCCCTCAGGGCTATCAGCTACTCCTCCCTAAAGCCAAATTAAATTGCAGGGTGAAATAATGGATTTAGTTCCTCAAACAGTCCTTGCGACTGCTTGTGCAAGGTCACGATGAAGCCACCGGTTCCTCTGAGGAGGGAAGGCCTCTGATGAAACGCAAGGGGTGCCTGCGTCTAACTAGCTGACACCCACAGCAAAATAAGCACCTGGCAATAAAGCAACGCCTAACCTGAACGACACAGGCTAGTTAATGAATTGTTCCAATAATGATGCCTAGGAGTCACAAACAGAGCTATTTGAAGCACAAGTTTCTTCTCCGGCCCTGCAGCCCAGGGAGGCAGCAAGGGCATCGGATGCTCCTGCGGCCGCGCCAGCATCTGGAGGGAAACACGAGGGAGTTTTCCTGGGTTTTGAGGGGAGATTTGTGCCTCATAGTCCAGGATTGCTGCCTCGGGAAGCGCCTGTGGTCAGGCCTCCAGCAGGTCCTGCTGTCGCAGGGCTGGGAAAAAAATCCAGGAATTGAGGAATATTATTCTCTTATACAAGCAATTATCATATTGCATAAATAAAACTTGCTTAGATCACAGCCAAAACAGCATTACTTCTAGTTAGCATCCTTTTTTCTTTTTTTTTTTTTTTTTTTAGTATGCAATGATAATGGCTTATACATACATTACTCCCATGCAGCAACTAAGATTTTTTCAAACCAATGGAAACGATCACTGCCACTTCTAAAATATGGAAGCCATTCAATTCCCACGGAAGATGTGACAACACCTCTACTGCTTTTCAAGCACCAGGCATTAAAAGATCAGGCACTTTATTCAGAGGAGCAGAGCTTAAGCAGAGGCCAAGGCTACTAGGTGCAAAGGGCTCCACAGCCCTTTGAAGAGAGCAAGGCCAAGGAAATTCCTTTCCTGCTCATCTACTTTAGTCCCAGCACAAATATGCCAGCTGATTAATAAAGATATATTGCCTTCGGAATGATCAGTCTTCCTAATCCTTATCCACTTTAAGATTCTTACTACTATATTTTCAAAAAAAAAAAAATAAAATAAAAAACACCAGGAAACTGAGCCCTTTTTAACTGAACACCATTAAAATCTGAGCATGTGTGGATCCTGGGAAACGCTGCCCAGCTATGCCCTGAAACCTCACACCAGCCACTTCAAAACCCAGTTTCTTTTCCCTACAAATTCCTCCTAGGGACTTATTTCTGTCTGTTTGTGTTCACGGGAACATTACCAGGTCACAAGTGCACAAGCAACAAACCAAATGCTATTAGCTATTTATCCTGTTACAAGAATTATGTTTAAATACCTCAATGCTATTCCTAAGCCGTACTTAATAACATGGCAAGATACCAGCTGAACAGTCTACATTGAGACAAAAAAACCTTATATCCCTGTTAAATTCTTGCGGGGAATTACTTCAACAAAAGAGCATTATATTCTAGAACATATTATAGGTCTGGGAAAAACAGATTAACTGGTATTTCACTGACACATCCTGTTTTACACTTTGCCTTATCGTTCCTAACCTGCAGCGTAGCTGTGCTGTTGCAATATAAAGGCAAAAACCATGCAGGCATATAAACTATAATTTGTAATCTGTTTTGCAGATAAATCAGTAAACAAATAAGTAGCAAGTAAACAAACAATTGTGTGCTAACTTTGAGAGCTGGTCATTAAAGGCATGCTGTGGGGCTTCAGAAAATGGTTTTCTAGTATTTTTTGTAATTCTGATGCTTTAACCAAAACTGTGAAGGTAAAATATAAATAAATAAATAAATAAGTAAATAAGTAAATAAGTAAATAAGTAAATAAATAAAGGATTAGTTTGGGGATTTTTTTTTCCTCCTTCCACTCTAACGGTGATATTTCACTTCAAATAGAAAATAATGACCAGGTAAAATGCTGCAATTAAAAAACCTAGCAATCAGCTCTAGCAGGACTTATCAAAGACTTGTCCTTGAAAAATAGCTAAAACTAGGCTTAAGTACCTGCAAACACAAAAAAAAAAAAAGTACAAAAACACAGTGTACACAAGCTTGACAGATAGGGGGTTGGATTCTATTCTTTTCTTTCCCAGCATTAATTCAAACTCAAGGTACTGTAAATCTTTCTGACTGCCACTTTGTTTCTATTCAAAGGCTTCTGCAAAGCATTAGAAACAGAGTATCACCCATTAAAGTACACCTTTAAAATGGAAATATACTGCATGAATCATACCACAGAACAACCAGCCCCAGCATCTGCAAATGTAAACACTGATATTCCTTAAAATAAGTACCAGAGACCTGAGGGCACTCACCGACCTCACTTGATTTTCCTTTGTCTAAAAAGCTTCTGTTTTGCAATAGCTTTTTTAAATAATTTCAAAAATAACTACCACTAAAGTGCAAACAAATAATCCTAAAGACACGAGAATTATTTTCTGAGATCTAAGAAATGGCACCACATCTCTATAACTGCCCTGTTTGAACAACCTGAAAAAGGATGTGCATTTCTCATGTGGAGTGACAAATGTCCCACTGCCATTCACTTCATGCCGTAACAATTCCAATTCCCATTTATTTTTGAGTATTTAGATGTATTTTGAACTTTCAGTATGTGAACAGGAAAAAGAATGAACCACCTTGCACCTCTGCTGGGCTGTCAGGCTTTGCAATGATCATTGCTGTAGGGAGAAAATGGGGAAAAATAACTTTGCCCCCTTAAGCTAGCCATATAATGCATACGTGTGCGTATATGCATATGCCTATGTGTGTGTGCATGTATGTACATATATATATACATATATATAAACTAAGAGAAGAAAAGGACAAACAAAAGATCCATTTCCTACAAATAGCAGAATCTGAGGCTCTCCACCTCACGCACGTGATGTATCACACAGCTTCCCAGCACCCAAGTCCCACATTTTTCATGTGTAGACAACTGTCATGTGCACATCCTTTTGCTAAGGAGGTCTCAGACAGCAATTTAAGATGACATACTACACAAACTGCCACTGTTTGACTTCAGAAACTAAATATTTTTGTTAAGGAATTAAACCAGCTTCCTTCAGGGATGACGAGGCTGAGGCTACTGCAAGCGACTGAAGACAACCATGCAGCTCGTTCAGCCCTTTATCAGTGAATAAATCAGACGCTGCAAATGGAAATGCACACAGCTCCTTATCACGGCACGACATTTCATTATCAGAGCAAGAAAATAATCGAGTAACCTTCATATGGCATTTACTCCTGGCTCCTAGGTGGGAGCCCAAGGAACATGCAATTCCTCACGTTTTGAAAAGAGGATCCCTTTTGAAGGAAGAATTAGATTTAGCTCAGGAGTCAAGACACAGAGAACACGGTCAGTGATGGAACATGAGCAAAGCTCCATGATTCAGTTTCCCTTCTATAAAAGATGAAAAGTATTTTCTTTTACTAAGGTTATAATCTCCGAAGAGCAAGGTTTATTTCTTGCTAACAAGTAGACAGCCACCAATTCCAAGTGACTGCATTGGGGATAGACATCCTAAAACCGCAGAGTCATATTAATTTCCATTACCACTTCTGCTTCCCAATAATTAAATTGTATTTTAAAGAATAACCATAAATAGAATTTTGCATGGATGCTTTTGATAAAGGGCACAAGACTGTAAGAAATGGAGAAACACAGGGTTCCTCTGATTCCTAACCCACATTGGGATTCATAAAGGTGAAAGGACCCAAAAGGTACAACTGCTTGTGGAGAGAGTACGATCATAAGGCTGCCTAGTCCCCTTCCTACATATAGGACAGCAAAGGTCTGGAAATAAATTATTTCAAATGGAAAAAAAAAAAAAAAACCACATGGGAATGGGGAAGCTGATTTAGGACTAAGGATATCTGACAAATGCACCTAAGCCCACAATGAATCCCCAGGTCAGCAGCAGCCGGGGCCACTGTTGCTATCCTAGGAAAGAGCAGGACACAAAGCACCTCGTGCCTAACCATAAAGCTGCTGGCTGCTCCTCACTCCTCACGTTTCATCCCTCTGATGCAGTCCTGTCTCACCTTGCAGCTAAATGATCGATGGTTGATTGATGGGAGAGCAGGAAACACTGCAACTCTGTGTCTACGGCACGGGTTTTAGTGAAGGAACTTGTAAAACTTCACCTCAAGTTACTAATAGTTTTTTGTCTACTATAGTTATATTTCTTTACAATGAATTAAATATTGGCAAACCCCTTTCCTTCCTTCCCCAGAAACTCACACGTCACATTCTAACGTTTTAGGTGTGTGAATGCCAGAGGGCTGCAACACACGGCTTTGTTGCTCATCTACTTGAAATTACAAATCCAGCCTCAGATCAGACAGGCAGCACGAAAAGTCCCAAGCACAGGCTGCGTGGTACCCACGAAATGCAGCAGCTGTCAACATTTCTAAAGCAACTTGTCAAAAATCCTCATGACACCGCCATCAAGGAGGATTTATAAAATGAATGTTCCACCTTCAAACAAGCAAGGACCAAGGACAGAAAGCAAACAAGGAAAACATTCATCTTTGCTCCATAAACTCAGTCTCCTTTGGAAGGCAAAAGAGCCCAGCGAACAAGGGCTGTACAGATGAATTTGGGGCAGCAGAGTGAACTCATGGGAAGCTCCTGTGGGTTTCAAAGAGCAAGAAATACAGGACACGCTCTGGGATCGAATCAGGAAAGCGGTCTCTGTTTAGCAAAGGGCTTAAATATCATGTGACTTTAAGCCTATGCTTAAAGTAAAACACATGGTGAGGTTCTTTAGTGAGTCAGTGCACTCACAGTAAATACAAATAGAAAAAGGCATAGGAACGTTGTTTTGGAGACATTAACTTTATTTAACACCATTTTCCCCCCTAAAATAAGCCTGGACAATAGCACAGATGTTTAAGATTGATATAACATTACGAGCATACACAGTTTTAAGACTTTCAAAGGATGAACAAAAAGGTGACCCAAAGAAGTAAGATCAGATTCTACCAAAATAACTTAATTTCTGTGTATATGTGCAACTTTGTGGTTAGAGTGTTTCTGAAATAGGATTTTAAGTTGTCAAAACCAGTACTAGAGTGAGTAAACAGAGCAGAGCCGCTCCATTAATCATGCCTCCAGCAGCAAGACTGCAAAATAATTTCAGTGCAGCTCTTAAAGGTACTCACTAGTGAGCAGCTCCAAGGAATTTACTTCCTTGTAGAAGTCTAAGCTTTAAAAAGGTTGAGAACCTGCATTGCCAAAAAGGAAAGCACGGACAGGCAAAACTGTACAAGATTACACATCCAGAAAATTTGTTGCCTTTTAAACAAAAGCCTCCCAAGAACAATTTTATTCAGATGAAAAGACTGCTGAAAGAACACACAGCTCCCAGTTAAAAAAATAAAAACCTGCTGCAGGTGCACAGGGCTCACACAATAAACTGAAGAGTTATGAAAGGAATTCCTAATGCGCCTGCCTCTTAAGCTGTATTAGGGAACCCCAAATGGCCATATTCCTGCTGACAAAGTAGGGGGGAGAGGGCAAATGCCCGCGGGAAGGCAGCCAGTTTCCTGCTTTGCCTTGGGAACAGCCCTGCAAAATGTGTGTTAAGTGACACGCAGCCTGGTCAGCTCGGTGCTCCGCGTGCAGCCCTGTGCGTTGAAGGAACCAAACCCCGCTGCGAGCTCTCCAGTGACCCCATCAAGCTGGAGGCAGCAACGGGGAACGGGCCTGGTCTTCCTGGGCAGCCCCACCGCCCCGGCAGGGCTCAGCCACAAACGGGTTCGGTTGGATGATGGGTTCAGTAGTTTGGGGCTATTTTGTAGTTTTAGGTAGTTCAGTACTGGAACAGGCTCCTGCTCTGCTGCAGGACCTAAATTTCCCCCCAAACCTCTTCAATCCTTAAATACCAGGGCATTGTAACTCCAGGTATGCACATTTTTAGTTTCACCCTCCTGAGACCGACTGAATTTCGAGTTCCTCCAGTGAATCTGCGTTAAAAATGAACAGTAAACACGCATCTACGTTCAGCCAGTGGCGAGCATCAGCTCTTCTCCTTCTCACCATACTTACCTGATTTACAAACCGAGTGCACTGACGAGCAAAAAACCAAAACTCGAGCACAAATACACCTCCGTGGTGTTTTTACTGTAAATGTTTATGTCAAGCTTCAGGTACAGAACAGAGTCCACTGAAGAGGCATTCAGGCTATGCTGATTTTCTAGAGAGTTGACTTTCAACAGACTTCCCGGTATTCAAAGTGAGAGGTTCATTTTAGAGCAGTCCATTTTTGCCTTAAATATAAAGTTACATACAAAGCACACTTCCACTTTTGATAATCCAGCAAATCTTTAAGTATATCAAGTCCCTCAAGCACAGCTCTGGAATGGTGCAAAGAAACTCTGCATCAATAAAGGAACCTCACTTTTATCAGAGCATAACAGAATCTGGAATCACATACAAGCTTTGCTCTCTGGTAGGAAAGAAGCAAGTCCCTGAATGAAATAAATGACTTTGAATTAGAGTTCAAGAATGTCACCAAGATTGGATATTGCTTTCACTGGATACAATCTCTTACCTTAGGTTCATAGGTAGCTTTTACTTTATGTCATTTAACCCAGAACAGAAGCAAGAACTGTCTTGGAAGAAGAATAATCTCAGAGGAGACCTCATGTTCCAATGGAGGGGGCTAGCTGAGTGTTGGTGCTCAGCACTTACAGTTGAATTACTATCCCTAGAAACCTTTGGAATGAGGAAACTTTTAGTTGTGACCCTGGAGTTTGAGTTAAAATATCAAAACAGAAGAAAATTTATTTAAAAATGTAATTTTACATACTACATGTATTTTAAGGTTTTAATCATTTCAGGATTTTTTTTTTTTTTTTGTAAATAAAATGACTGGAGTTCTCTTAAATTCAAAAAGAAAAATAAACTTTGAGCACTTACAAACATTTTCTGGAAAATAAAAGATTCTCATGGCGGGTGAGGAGGAGGGTAGTGTACACATACCATTAACCTTAACAGAAGACCAGCCGGCAAAGTGTCGACATCCCCAAGGTGTCCCACCCAAGGTGCCAGGTACGACCTGAGGAACTACCAAAGAGCAATCAGACGTGTTTGCCCTCTGCAAACATTTGGCTTTGAAAGACCAGAAACACCAAGAAATACTATCTAAAGGAAACAGACAGCGCAGGTTGTTTCATGGGAAAGTGGAAATCAAAACCTTGGCAATCAAAGCCTTGGGAAACCTACCAAGCAGTTTTGATATGGTCTTGCTCAAGGAGTCTTACGTAGCTCAGCTTCATTATGAGCACAAATTAATTGCCTAAACAGACATGCTGATGGTCTCTTGAGGTGCCTTACCCATAGCCTGGGTGCCTTCCAGCAGGAAGGATGTCCTCTCCCCTCTCTCAGTACCAGATCTGTATCCTGAGCCCTACACGTCTGACCAAACTACAACCTCACACCACGTAACAGCCCAAAGCAGCTTTGAAGTCCACAATTCCTGATGCCCACTTCCCTAGAGCTAGCAGAAACCTCACCACAAGCCAGCACGAGGAGACATGATATTCACAATACTCAAAAATATGTATGAGAAATGAAACAAGCCAAGGTAAAGCTGAAAGAAGCAGGTGAGAACATGTTTCTAAACTAGAAAGGACAGGAGGATGGTCAGCAATGGTAAAAAGAAGAAACATCCATAACTATCCAAGAGCTGTGGCTGGTCATCAAATACTCATAAGAAGGCTTGCTCTCTTTTTGAAGGTGACCCTTCTGCTTGAAATCCCGTGCAACTTCATTAGTGGAGGAAGTGTGAGCCAAGCCTAACGTAACTCTCCTAACACACAGCGCGTGGGCATCGTTCTGACCACCACCACCACCTCGTTTTATGGAAAGCTTTCTCCTTCTACAGGGTTCCTTCTAACACCGCTCTGTGTTCTTACTGTGCCACCAAACCACAGGATGGACCTCTTCTTGGATAAGCTCTGCACAGAGGCACAGGTAAGAGGCAGACAACCCCCCACCTTGCCCATTTACAGGCAGATTTTCAACAGAAATGGACAGATACCGGGAGCCCAAGGAGCCTGGGGCCGTACTTGTTGGCAGATTCCGGTGGCTTTGCAGAAGGAAAGACTTTTAAATCGGAGGTTTAACGAAGGTCAGCCAGGTGCTGACTAGTGCATTTACTGGGAACCCCCTGGCTGTATAGGAGGAAGAACTAACGGTGCTGTAGGAGACAGGAGGAGCAGCAGGAGCTCTCCCAAGAGAGGAGGCACAGCTTGGTGAGTGAAGGGATGCAGAGCTCTTCAGGAGGCTTTTTTTTTTTTTTCCCAGCATGAAAGTGGAAAAACTCCCATCAATCTCAAGCTAAAAAAATAGAAGCAAACAAACTCTGGGTGAGGTAAAATCTCACCCAAAATCTTCAAGTTTTGCAATACTCCTCCAGTGAAATAATTTCTCAAAGCATTCTGAAATTCCTAATGCTGTCAGTCAGCAAACTGCTTCTTATTCTGTCCTTATTACCTGAAAAATAGACTTTTGAAATGCTTAATCCTTACATTTTTGGAGTACAAAGTCACAATACATGTTCCTATCCATATTGCAGCCCACTTCCTCATTTTGGGCAGACTGTTCTCCTACAGAGAGTGTACCCAGATCTTACGATACTCTAAACGTAGCCTTTAACATTTCCTTATCATTCTGCCACACTCCAGCACTAAACTGGGGAACGCACGAGAGCGTAAAACAAGAGCAGAGAAGTTTTAACAGTGGAGGTGCAACAGGGAGTCGCTGATTTGGAGCCCAAAGGTGCATAAATGATCCCTGCTAGGCCGAGCAGCAGCAGCTTCTGCTACGTAAACTTAACACAAAGATCAATGTTGCAACTCCAGTCTTACCATCTAGCTAACGGAGACCAACACACAAAGTTGCCTCTAAGCCACAGAGTATCTCCCAGCCTGAGCTGTAAGCAAATTCCTGAATTATGGAGAGGATGGAGCAATCCACCAACATCAAACGTTATTAACATTCATCTCCCCAGGACAGCACTACCCAGGGCCAAAAGCACTCAGCAGCCATGAGCATCAGAGCAGCCCTCAGCTTTTTCTCACTGATAGGGACTGAATATTGGGAAAAAGTGCAGAAAATGCAAACTTGGGGGAAAAAAAGTGCAAATTTAGGCAGAACAAATCAATGAGTAGATAGTGCTCCATCTCCTACCTCCATGCAGGAGAGGACTGGCCAAAAGTTTTTCTTTCAGATTTAATTCAGACTACTAAAGAAGTGGTCCGAGCCAAACCAGGGGCTGCAGTGCTTGTGTCAGAAGCATGGCTGGCATTGGAGAACCCTCAAAACACTCTTCTTCCTCAGCTTAAGTTTGGGTTCGCTCTGGAAAAATATATCCTACCCTGCTCCATGTTTTATGGTTTGTTTTTTCTGGAGAGGTTGGAAAAGGGCAAAGAAAGTGATCTCACAATGGACTTCACACTCAGAGATTTTAACATCTGATATTCTGTTGCTGGACAGATGTCCTTTCCCATCTGGAATCACATGGCCTTCAGTGAGATTCCAAGTTCAGAGGAGAACACAGCACTTAAACTCGCAAGCATAAAACAGCAGAAATTAGTTTTAAGACCACTGTATCTTTTCATCTTTTCTGGGCCATTTTCATATACCTCCCGTCTGTCCGAACCCACGTTCAGGTTGTGCAGCTTTAGGGGATAACGTTACCTAGTTGGACACTTTTTTGCTGACTTTCAGGAAACCAGTACTGCCACATTTGGGGCAACTGACTAAACTTCGGGGGGTTCCAATATGCCCAAGGCCACCAACATATTTAAAGGGACATTTTCCAGGTCCCTCCACCCAAACACCTATTACTCAGTATTACAAGCCCTTACTGCGCTCCAAAGAGCTCAAAAATCTGGCGAGAGCCCCTGGCAAACCCACCCTTCCGCCAGGGACTTGGAAACAGAGGCGGCAGCCACGTCCCCACGCACACGGCGGGTCGCGCTGCCCCACACCTTACCTTGACGAAGAGGGAGATGTCATGCTCCTGCTTCTCCTCCTCCTCCTGCTCCTGCTGCTGCTGCTCCAGCGCGGCGGCTGAGCCTGCCTCGTCCTCCTCATCCTCTGCAGGGCCCCGCAGGCCGTTCAGGCTCAGGCCCTCTGGGGCTGGCGCCCCGTGGGGAGGCCCCGCTACAGCCGGGGGGCTCGGCAGAGTGCCCTGTTCCCGGCACGGGGCTGCCCTTTGCTCCAGGGGCGCCGTGGCCTCCGGGGCAGCCTCGGCCTCCGGGGCAGCCTCCGTGACCCCCGCGTCGGGGTCTGGGCCTGATGGGGCGGCTGTTTCGCCGTCGCCCGGGGCTGCTGCCTCCGGAGCCGCCGTTTCCCCTTCGCTGGGGGCTGTCGCCTCCGGAGCCGCTGTTTCCCCCTCGGGGCCCGTCCCCACTGGGGCGGCCTCCTCTGCCGCCTCCTCGCGCTCTGACCCCACCGGAGCCGCCTCCTCGGCCGCCTCCTCGGGCTCCCTTCCCGCTGGGGCCGCCGCTTCCTCCTGGGCATCTGTCCCCGCCGCGGCGGCCTCTCCTGCTGCCGCCTCGGGATCCGTCCCAGCCGCGGCCGCCACCTCGGCCGCCTTCTCCCGCTCTGACTCCGCCGGGGCCGCTGCCTCCTTGGGGTCTTTCCCGGCCGGTTCAGGCGTCCCCATCACCTCCCCGGGGTCCGTCCCGGCCGGCGTCTCTCCCGCCACCTCCTCAATATCTTTCCCGGCCGACATCTCTCCTGTCACCTCCCCGGGATCTTTCTTGGTCGGGGTCTCTCCCGTTACCTCCTCAGGATCTTTCCCGGCCGACATCTCTCCTGTCACCTCCCCGGGATCTTTCCCGGTCGGAGTCTCTCCTGTCACCTCCCCGGGATCTTTCCCGGTCGGAGTCTCTCCTGTCACCTCCCTGGGATCTTTCCCGGTCGGGGTCTCTCCCGTCACCTCCTCGGGATCTTTCCTGGTCGGAGTCTCTCCCGTCACCTCCTTGGGATCTTTCCCGGTCGGAGTCTCTCCTGTCACCTCCCCGGGATCTTTCCCGGTCGGGGTCTCTCCCGTCACCTCCTCGGAATCTTTCCTGGTCGGGGTCTCTGCCGTCACCTCCTCGGGATCTTTCCCGTTCAGAATTTCTCCTGTAACCTCCTCGGGATCTTTCCTAGTCAGAGTCTCTCCTGTAACCTCCTCGGTATCTTTCCCGGCCGGAGTCTCTCCCGCCACCTCCCCGGGATCTTTCCCAGTCAGAGTCTCTCCTGTAACCTCCTCGGTATCTTTCCCGGCTGGCGTCTCTCTCGTCACCTCGCTGGGATCCTTCCCAGTCGAGGTCTCTCCCGTCACCTCCACGGGATCTTTCCTGACTGGGGTCTCTCCCGTCACCTCCCTACGGTCA
>JAVCKT010028452.1:0-36196 GCA_032273925.1 Rhynchotus rufescens
GGTTTTTTTTTTTTTTTTTTTTTTTTTTTTTTTTTAATGCCTCCAAATCTCTTCTCTCATATTTTTTTTTTTTTTTTTTTTTGTGCAATCAGGATGACTTTATCAGTGTGTTCCACCCCAGGGCTCTTCTCTCTTGCTTCTCCTGTAGTTGCAGTACAGACTCTTCCTTGGTTGCCTAAATGAGGAATCAGAGGGCTAGCAGATTCTTCTGCAAGGGTGATGTGCAGTTCCAGTGCTGATGACTCTGATGGCTCCAGCCACCATGCACTGACAGTATCATGGAGTACTTCACTCCTACCATGGCCTGTGTTCATCCATGCCCTTCTGTTTTGCTGCAATAGACATGAATATAAATCCCACAGAACAAACTAACCAAATGACACTGGGCCTGAAAGGATGCAATGCTTTAGGGGATCAAGGGAACCACCCTGACTTGTTTATAGGGGCTTTACCTTTATCTCCTCATTTTAGTGAGCAGACAGGTCTGTGCAGGGCCTGGCTCCTCCACCTCCATTGCACCCCTCACTTTATTTTGAGAGTGGAAAAAAAAAAAGCCCTTCAAAAGAAAAAAAGAAAATCCAGGGGTATTTTCAGGACTAGGGAATCCATGGGCCTTCCTCTTGTGCTGCTCTGAGTTAGGAATGAGGCTCCTGGCAGAAGTGGGTTTCAGCAGCCAACTAGGTGGTAAGTCACTATCTGCACCAGGCTATTGGGGACACAAAGACAAGACATGCAAAGCTTGCTCCTGTAGGAAAGTAATCATGTCTGAGGGGGTGAACTTGTGTTTTTTTTAAAAAAAAAAAAAAAAAAAAAAAAAGATATCTGGAAGAGAATACTCTTAAGGAGACTGATTCTACTCATAAATTCAAGTCAAACTTAGAGATGAGATTACTTTCTGCCCCTGGCTTCCTCTATTCTCTCTCTTCCATTTCCTTCCCCTTTTTCCTAAATTATTGTTCATAAAAATTAAAACAAAATGTGCTGAGGTTTTTGCTTCTTTTTAAAAAAAAGTGATTTTAATTTCAAAAATTGCCAACATATAAGTTTTGAGAGGGTGGGGTCTTTTGAAAGAGTAGGATCTTTTGAAAGGGCAGGCTCGAAGCATTGTCATTGCTGAATGAAAACCGCAGAGAGGAATGTGTCCTGGGAGATGCAGGGCCATGGATGCGGGGCCTGGGGGACATCGTGGCAGCAAAAAAGACCGTGACTTCAGCTTCCATCACACATCTCCAGCTGGCTCCTCTGTGTCAGATATCTCCTTGCATTCTGGTACATGGAAAACCCTACCTCTGTTGATCTTCTTCTATGAATTAATTTGACCAAGATCAAAACCATTTTTTTAATGAAGAGATATTGCTGCTGATGTTTCTTTGACAGGATCCATATCACAGCTCTCCTCCTTTCAGATCTAGCCTTCTCTATGCTTCTAAACATCTGCATTTAACTGATATCTGGTTGTTCATATCAGAGCCTAGCAGTCCAGGTAGGGACTGTTTGATGAAGATATGTACATCTGTGCACAATAAAATCGGCATACAAAAGGCTAATGAAATCCTTGGCAAAATAAGAGAACAAAAAGAGCAGGAGACAGCAGCACCGAGCTCAGTGCAAAGCAGTTGGAGCCAAAACATTTCATCAGAGATTTCCCAGCACCTGGCAAATGGTCTGCTCCCAGCCAGGTCTCTGTATGTCTGCAGACCATGCAGATGCATCTTCTGTGCTGGGTGAAAAGGATAGCATGAGGAGCACTGGGGATGTTGATGCTGGGATGTGATTCTCTTACAGCCACCAAAGCCTCGTTTGTAGAAAGAAAGGATGGGTTACTGAAGAGCCACTTAGGATAGTGGGGAAATTCAAAACAGGAATCAGTGTCTGGAAATTAAAGCCAGGCCAATTCATGTTAGAAACAAGGCAAAATGCTTTAGCACAGTGGGTGATTAACCATTGGACTAGGGGAAAGGCGGGTGGTAGCCTCATTTCCTGAGTGCCTCATGCCCAGGCTCGGTGCAGCTCCACAAAATATGCTGGGGCAGAGCACAAGGAGAGTCCTCCATGCATGAGTACCTCTTACAGTCAGAGGTGGGACCTAGGGGTAACAGCAGGTATCACAGTGTGCTGCTGGATCTGTGAAACCCAGCTCTGGTGAACCCCAGACATTGCCTCCCATCGAGCATCTCCGAGCTCCTACCACTTGTCTTCTCTGAGCTGTAGTACCAGTGTGATGGATCCTATCATGTCATAGCCTTGTCCCCAGCAACAATCTTTCCTATGCCTGGATGGGGTAGTCAGACCAAACCTCTCCCACTGGGCACCTGTAACCTCAGGTTAGAGGTTTACCTGACTGTTAGTGTTGACTGATGGTGGACAGGACACAGAACCTGAGTATTCAGGGCTCAGGCACTTAGGGATAGGATGGGAGAGAATAATTTTGATTAAATCTAGTCTCCTTGAGCCAGTTTGGCCCACGCTTTCTGTACAAATATGTGTATTCAAAAGGAGGATGAAAAAGCATCCATGTGCCTGAGATTAAGAGGGAATCTCCATCTGCCTGGTGCCCAGCAAAGTGCCCTTTTGCTGACAGAAAGCATCAGGAAGAAGAGCATTTTATATGTTCTAGAATGAGATTAGTTTCTACACCGACTGAAAAATGTGTATCTGCTAGCTAGAAGGAAGAACCGAGTCTTTCATGAGTTCATGAAGATCCGTGGATAAATATCTCCTCATGTTTGTCAACTGGGACTAGTTCCTGTGGCTTGTAGTTCTTAAGATATAGTTTTCAATGACTCTCAAGTCTTTGAACAATGGAGATGTGCCTGCAGGGTTTGAAACCTGTATTTGGGATGACAGACCTCCCAATTAGGGAACTTCTTTGCTTCCATTTCAAAAGCCAAGTCCTGAGGCTGGTGCCTCTGAGGATAAAGGTTGTTGTCTTGTCAGCTACCTACAGCTGGGAAGATTTCTGGGCTGTTGCCTCCACATCACAGCCACCATCCTCCTCTTTTCAGGACAAAACTTGCAGGGAAGCCACTAGCCTGAAATAAGTCTTCGGTTCTCACTACAGCTGTATCCTTGCTGCATAATCTAAGAAAATTATTTAATCTGAGTATCTTGTTTTCTCTTTTGTAAAAATAGAAATGGTACTTTAAATGCGTCACCACCTCCTTTCTGCAGGCTTAGATCGTAAGCTGTGCAGGGCAAGAATCATCTCTAATCCTCTACTTGCACAGAAGTTAGTGCCACAGAACTGTGGTGCTGGCAGGGGCTACTCAGCACGCCACAAGAAAAGGAAAATACCATAGCTGAGCGGCTGCTAATGTGCTCCTAGCAAAAGCTCAGAAAGCTCTTCCTGAGATTAAGATGGAAGGGGAAAAATCTACAAAGGGGAATGCAGAAAGCACTGGGTGCATGCTCCCTCATTTCTTTTAGATGTCAACAGCCTGTTTAACTGTACTTGCAGTGTCAGCAAATGTGTCCCTGGGACAGGTCAGCCATAAAAACCAGCAATTCCCTCTGTGGACAGGAGCTGGCTCTCTGTTCTCCTTGATTGTCTTGTCCCATTCAGATGTCCTTAGATGAAAGTGTTGTCTCTGACTGGTGTCAGGAATCTCACTTACTCATGGACGACAAACCTCTTTGAGGCTGCTCTTCTCACTAGCAGCAAGTTGGTCGTTGCATCTCCTGCTCTGGAAACATTTGGATCTGGTGGGGAGACAATGCCATGCTGCACTGCATTAGCCAGAAAAATCAAATTGCAAGAGGAAGAGTAGAGAGAGCATTTCCCATCCCACAGCTTGGAGGCAATCAGAGAGATTTACTCTCTATCTTCCCTCTGGTTGCATGTCAAGAGTTATTCGAGGATTGTTCCCAATAAATAATCCGGAACTGCACTTTGATTTTCTGGGCTGAAATTTGATAATTAAGCAAATACAGCACGTCTTTGTCTTGGGTAAGCACCATAAGGTAAACAGGAAGGAATGAGGGATTAAGATGTTTCTACTCTAAAGGAAGGTGACAAGCCCAGAGCGGTGACACCTTCGTGCAGAGCCAAGAGGCCCAGCTGTGGGTTGGCATTGCACAGATGTATTGTTCAAGGGTGAAGAGCAAACAAAAGCAAGGGGAAAGGAAAACAAACTATAAAATTCTCTGCAAAGCACATAGCCCCAGCAACTGCCTCTTGATGTTCCCTTGACAGCTCTGGGGTTGAGCTTTTGAAGTCCTTAAGTTTTCTTTTGCAACGGCCCCTTGTTAAAATAGTCCCTGTGTTGACATTAGGCTGCATATGGTGGAGAAATTGGGTATCTCCCAGCAGGTTCAATCACAGCAGATTCTGTCAGAGCAGAAGGGGATTTCTTGTTATTTGACTAAGTGAGTGTCCCAGAAACAAGATAAGAGATGCTGATGCATGTGGACAAAGTTTTATTGGCACATCCCAGGTCACAGAAATTTGATAGAACCTCATGCTGCAGGTACCAAACCAAGGAAGAAATACAATGGCAGAAACAAGCTCGGAAGGTTTTGAACCAATACATGGAGTTTAAATACTCATAGGTACTGGGACTGCATGGAAAGGCAAGCGTTGGGAAAAATGCACCAGTGGTGCTTGGAAACTTGTCTTTCTAACTGCTCAAGGAAGAAACTTTTCTTTCCCTAATGGTGCAGAGAGTCTGTGATAAAATTGGTGGGGCCAAGGGAGTTTTGCACAGCCACCAGGAAATGGCTTTGAGGTTATCTCTCCATGGGGACCCAGCTTTTGAGTCACTAACAGTGGGGAGAGGCAAAAGATGTGTTTCCTGCTCTAAGTCACTGTGGTGAAACTCTGCAGAGTCTCAGTGTTTTCAGATCCCACACTACTTCTCCAAAAACCCAGGATTGCCACCACAACACTGACTTCCCTGAGGAGGTTTGGGTTAGCAGAGGGTTTCCCTTAGCTGGCAATGGCATCGTGGCATCCCCTCCTTGGACATCCTCGTGTTTCCATCACAGATATGTGGTCCTAAAGCAGGACTCAATGTTTAGTGTGCAGACCCCATGGGGTAGATGCCTCCATGGTCCTCTCGGGATGCCACTGGTGACCGTTCCTGCTCTTCTCTCCACAGCCTGCAACTGCAACCTTCATGCCCGGAGATGTCGCTTTAACATGGAACTCTACAAGCTGTCAGGGCGCAAGAGCGGAGGTGTCTGCCTCAACTGCCGGCACAACACAGCGGGCCGGCACTGCCACTATTGCAAGGAGGGCTTCTACCGTGACCTGACCAAGCCCATCTCCCACAGAAAAGCCTGCAAAGGTATGAGAGGGATGGGACCACACATACATTCTGATTCTCTGATTCCTCCTCCTCCTGTTGCCACAGCTATTTCAATGACAAACCTCATGCTACTCCTTATTCTCCCCAAACCAAACTTCAGAATGGCTTTTCTTTTCCTGTCATTTGTCATCCCCTGGTCTCCCCAGCCCCCTTGCAAGGAGAAGGCCATGAAGATTTTTTTTAAATTCTCACTGCTGAGGATGAATTCCAGAATATTTTCAGTCTTTAAAGAGTCATTTTCTCATTTATAGCTCATATATATCCATATATATATTTATTATGTATAACCACACTATTATTTAACCTCTGTTTTTTGCACACCTCTGCTCCAATGTCGCTTTATCATGGCCAGCACAAACGTAAAAGTGGACATGGGTAGATCTCAGCTACAGAGTTAGCATCTCAAAGCAGGAACTACAAGTTTCACCCACAATTCCCTGGCTTGCCAGAACTGCCATGAGCCTGTGGTACCGGGTGGCATTTGGAGCCCGCAAGAGTAGCTGGTGCAGAAGTGAGAGCAGGTCAAGGGATAGAGGAACAATGATGCCAAGGGAGCATCCCGGGAGCATCCCATGCAGCAGCGGAGCCACTCGCTTTCCACCCGGTTTTCCCTGGTGGGCACCCCAGCACGGCCGGGCCCCTGCAGCAGCAGCGCTGGCCTCTGCCAAAGCCCCACGGGCATCTCGCTCTGTCGGGAGGCGAAAACAGCGGCCAGCCCACCCACACACCCGCCTGCTTCTCTGAACGTGGGGCCAGGAGCCAGAAGGGAAGTGATCCCGTCCCATTGCAGCCTTGCACCCGCAGGGCATGAGCGCCCATGGCACAGCCACCTCTCTGTGTGTTTTCCTCTCACTACCTTGTTTTATGTAAGAACAACTCGTAAAAATGAACTTTTTTTTTTTTTTTTTTTTTTTTTTTTTTTTTTTTTTTTTTTTTTTTTTTAAAGTTTCCTCAGTCTGCTGGAGGTGGCAAAATAAATCAAACGCAGGTTCAAACCTCAGCTGAGGAGATACCAGAGATTCACTCGGAAAGCTTCATCTGTCTTCTGTTTAAATGCTCCATTCCACAAGGAAAGGAAGGGTTTTTGGCCTGAGCTGTATATTTTTGGCTGGGAAGCTCTAGGTCTTCAGCGTTTGCATTTCTTTTTTTAATAAAAATGCTTTTTCATGTTTTTTCCACTGAAAATACAACCTCTTTGCCAAACAGAAAAAAAAAAAGAGATAAATAATTTACTTATTTAGTCCTGCTCCCCACTTTTTTCATCTTGTAAAAATGATTTCAAGGAGCTGCTTGCAACTCAGCCATCGTGACGTTTGCAGGTTGGTGAAGGTGAACACTGGTGGGATATGAGCAGAGCCCATAGTGGGAGAGAAAATTGAAATTTGAGGAGGGTAGAGAGGCTGGAGAGCCGACGGAGAGGGGATCCCAGAGGCTCCTTCAGAGCTACCTTTCCCATTTGCTGAATCACTCTATTAACTGCTCTTGCAATAGCTCTCCTGATCTCCCATTGCCTTCTTAAATGACTCCTTCTAATGAAACTTGAGATCGACAAATTTAAATTCTTCTTTAACCCCCCCATGATTTATAAATGCAGCTATTGGATCTAATAAACACCAAGGTGTGCAATGAATATGCTTAGTAAATGAGCAGCTCCCTGACTCTTGGGGTCTTAGCACAATTTCATGGGATTTGGAGTAGTTTATTGTTGGCGTAATCCAGTGTCCTGTACAGACACAGATGAAATGAGGTTTCCTACAGCAAAGGATATGCCTTTGAAAAATAGTTTTCCCAAGGTCTGGTTATGATTTAGGAGCTTCTTTTTTTTTCTCTGTTTCCCCTCACTGATTCAGGGACTGTTCTGAAATAATTGTAAAAACAGGCATTTAGGAAGAAACATCACCTAATAACTTCAGCCATTTCTCAATTGATAACGATATTAATTTAACATCTCACCAAGCCATCTGTCCATGGGCAAAGCTCTCCCAGAATCTCATGTTGACCGAATGTGTTTAGAATTAAGAAATTAACTGTCCGGTAGCATCTGCCATCTCTCTTCCTTAGGACTGCTTTACATCTCATCTCACACAGCAGATTGTGTTTTCTCTGTCAGACTAGATTCTTTCAACCATTACATTGCTCCATTCACGTTTTACACATAATGCTTTTAAACAAAATGCATTTGATGAATTGATAGAGAATTGTCAAGGAACTGTGCGGCAAATTTATCCATCCTCACAAGCATATGTTAGCTAGGGTGAGCTTAAAACAAATGTTCTATGAAAGATCTGCTTAAGATGTTTTGAATTAATTCAACTTCATTAATTCAACCTAACAGACATATTCATTCAGCTAAGCCATTTTTCCTCTTCCTCATGTTTCTTATCTTTCACTCCTTTCTCTAGATTAGGTTACATATCTTAATTCGTGGTGCATGTAATGTCTCATAATAGAGAACGATAGTGGCATGAGTTGTGTTATTTTAAGTGATGGCTTGAATGCCTTGTTCTGGTAACTTCTTACTTTTTTTCCCAGTTATCACTGTTAAAAAGTTTGCATGTTGACTGTGTCTTTTACTCTGAAGAAAAAAGCACATACTGCAAACTTTTGCACATATTGGAGGACTAGGGTGTGAGGTTGAGACAGTGCAATACATGGTGAGCAGAAAGCAAAGCTAGGCAGTGCTGTGCTTCCTAGAGTGATGGGGTTTTTTTAGTAGTAAACTTACAATGAAATGCACCTCATTTTTATACTATTTTAATGAACTGCAGTTGTCTTAGCAGCATTTGTAGGCTCATAAGAAGCTGGACTTTAAAGGTGACTTCTAATATGATGGTAGTTAACCACACAGTACTGCAGTTATGCCGTGTTGCTCACTTGAATGTTTGCTTCAAGTTCTTTTCTGGAAGGAAAAAGAAAATTCATCAGTAATCAGAGATGCCATGTCCCAGAGCCATGCAACAGGCAGAGCATGGCATGAAGTCTGCAAACCACATGCAAAAGAACTGAGGAGAGATGCAGAAGGGATACTGCACAAAGTGGCAATGTCGGGAGTGTGCCAGAGCCTACCAAGACAGAGCTCTGAGCTAAAGGAGCACTATGACTGCTGCTGGTGGGCGGTCAGGCAAAGTGAGAGACACCAGTTACTCAAGTAAGAACTTGGGTTGCCCCAGAGTTTTGATGTCAGACTGCACAAGTGATCTCTGCTCGGCCTTGCATGGATGTGCTTTAGTTGGATGATAGGTCTGGTCTTCTGCCATGGGGCATCTGTGGCCTCCTTCCAAACAGCTCAGAAATAGGATGGACCTTCGCTCTGCCAGCTGCACTTGGAAATCTGCTTCCTAGGGACACCATTTAGGTATGGGGGCTCTCCTGGCCATCTATCTCCCTGACATTATTTTTAACTTTTAGCAACCAAAACCCTGACGTGAAATGTTGAGTGCTCATCTTTTAGAACTTGGAACAAAGATAGATTGTTCTTTCTCACTGATATTCTGTGAGAGCACAAACAGCTCTCAAAACACTGAAACCTTGTTTCCCATTTCTTTTGCTTTCCCTCTGCTCCAAATGATGTTGCAAGTGAAATTCCATGTCTGGGTCCTGCAAACCTCTGTTCGTTTCATTCTGTCATGAGCAGCTATAAATCACTGGTGTTAGTTCTCTTGATTAAATTCACTCCTGATATTTGCCAGATTATTGGCACTAATGTAATCCTGTTGGAAGAGAGACTCTACAGGGCTTTATGGATTTACTATAAAGCAGCTCTGCACTTTGAGGAAAGGATTTACACACTTTTTGATGAAAAGATGACAAATGATACGTGTTGTGAATGCACTTTTGCTGAGGCTGCCAGTGTCAACCGATCGTGGAGGGGCAGAATTTGGCACATGGAGGGATCACATTCATTCGAACATAGGGTTTTGGTTAAAAAAGGAATTGGCTGCCTCCACCATGCTGTTCCAGCCCTATACCTTTGGTGATCCTGGGAGAATTTTTTATTTGTTTTGAAAGATTATTGCCCTATGCAAAAGAGTGCTCCCAATTTACCTAACTGCTCCACTTTGCACACCCAAAGGTGCAAGATGTTGACATTGCTTTTTGGAAACAGTTTGGGTTCAAATGGAGGGAAAGTGACTACAATTTCTGTGGGCTGCATTTTCAGACCCTGGTTTTGGTAGGTGCAGATGCCGATTCCTCCCACCAAGCTACAGGGGTTGGAGTAGAGATGTGCACTAAAGTAGCTGGACCCCATGACTCCTGCTCTATATCTCTGAGATGAGAGCCCTGGAGATGGGACAGTGGTAGGTGCTCCCCACCTCTCTGCACTGACTATAGAGGGAGCTGCTTGCCCAGTTCAAAGCACAGAGTTCATTTTTTTACATGGCTAAAGCCAAGGCAGATGAACCCTTTTCCTACCATCTAGAGCTTCCCAAAGAAGTTGGGGGTGCAACAGGCGGCCAGGGTAAAATCCATATTGTAGGAAGTGGAGTGAAGGCTGAGGATGAGCTCCACGGTCAGCCTCATGCTGAACTCCCACTGTTGTTCTCTTCTGACTTCTACATGTAAGATCCTGATGAAGAATGCGGAGAGACCCCGGAGAATCACTGAATGAAACACCTCATCCCGTGACTGTCTGGGGAACCTCTACCAGCCTTTTCTGAGAAGGACTTACCCTGCCATACCATGGACTGGCTTGGCCACCGGAAGATGTCTCCTAGCTTTTCCTCATCATAGTGAGACATCTCTATCAAGGTGGGTCAGCGGACTCTATCGCATCAGCACAGGGAACTACGTTTTTCTGGATATCAGTTTGTTAGATCTACCCTTGATGTCCACTCTAGCAGTAGATAAACTGCATCTCAGGAGCAGCAACTTCATATTGATGCTCATCTCTAGTCCTGCTTGTGTTTGTGTTCACACAATGAAGTCCAAGTCAATAAATTCTTTGAATGCCACCAGAGGAGTTGCCTTCCACTATGAAAGCTTACTTCCCTTCCTTTTCATCTTTTCTTCATCTTGGAAAACTCGTTTGAGCTACAATTTAGATGAGAGAGGAGCCAGTCCTTAGTACTGGCAGGATTTGAATCAAGTTCTTACATCAAGACTTTATCACTTCTGAAAAATCACCCCACTGGAAAGGGCCCAGACATTCATGACATTGATCTGTAAAACATAGACTTTATTTTCTCATTAGGGCATACTCCTTCTTTGCTGCATTAACTTTCTAGCTATGTTTCTATACTGAATTTGTTAGCAGCTATGCTTTAGTCACCCTGTTCCCAAAGGACTAATAATTCTTTGTATTGATATTATCACAAGTGTTGAGTGCTGGTTTATGGTTTCTACATCTAAAACTTGTTATTAGCAACTCTCAGAAACACAGAGATCATAGAATTCATAGACGTGCAGCTTTAATCTGTCCTGGGCTCACAGGCACGGTCCATGGAAGTGTTCCAGAACAATGCATCTCACAGGAGGCCTGAGTGGGTCTGCCACAAAGTGCAACCCCCTCTAAGGAATGCAGAGGGCCTCTGTGTCCCCGGGCAGGGCCACACTGCTCACTCACTTGGACTGGAAGGGTCCTAGCTTCAGAAAGGGAAACAATTATTACAGAAACTCTTAAAATATTTTGAATTTGTAGCACAAAATACAGAAAAGGAGGGAGTTTGAGTTCTTTTTTTTTTTTTTTGTAATGAAGACTCTATCTTGATGAAACACCTCTATGTGATCATGCCAGCTTTTACACATATATGATTTTAATGGCATTTAAGCATCTAATTAAAAAGTTAAGCAGCCACTGATGTGTGACCCAGAGCTGGAAGAATTTGTTGCATTGGAGAGGTTGAATATTCCTGTGGCTCCACACAGCTGTTGAGACACTTTCTAATTGCTTCAAGACGGATGGGGATCCATTTGCCAGCCTTCAGTCCTTCTGTCCCTTTCATGCACACGTTCCAGTTCCAAGGATTTTCTATTTAAATCTAATCTATGTGAGCCATCAGCAAGGAACAACCCAAATGTTAGGAGCTCTGTGCAGCCCTTTTGTCTCCAGGACCAGGGCAGTTCCACCATCTCCACCCAACTCTTGGGGTCCAGCCATGCATCGTTGTTGGCGTCTGTGCCCCAAAGCATCTAGAAACCAAAACTACTGTGCTTCTAACTCCTGTTTATCCAAAGTCTTCGTACTTTTTAATTTGTCATGGGACGATTTGCACCTCTGCACATGTCAAAGTGCTCCAGTATTGGTGCTCAGTCTTAATTTTTCTGCAAATAACCTGGAAAAGGGGTAAAATCTTGTTGTCTGATCTTCCTAGCAAATTCATTGCTGATTTTCTCTGGTTCCAATAAGAAATGCTTCCCCAGCATCCAGCAGCATTTTCATAGAACTTTGATTTCAGTGGGATATATTTAAGGCAGTCTGGAAACGAAGTTTTCACGTGCAGACAACCTGCAGAGCCTCCTGTTCCAGTCCTCAGCCCAGACGGAGCACACATGTCTGTGCTCTGGTCCACAATGGCTGGCCTACAAAAGCTGGCCTACAAATTCATTATCCAAAAACAAAGAGGAAAAAAAAAAGCAAGAGAAAAAAGAAGAAAGAGAGAGGCCTGTCTGTGCCTGGTGATAACATCAGAGCAATTCACCTCAATGCCAAAAATATACTTCGACTGCAGCTGTCTTAAAGCTCCAGGGAAGTCACTAATTTCACATATTGCTCCTGTCCAGGCATTTTCACATGATTTGACCCCTTGGCAAAACCTTACTCCATCAGTGATGGAGTAGGCATCTCCACAGGAGTAGGCATCTCCAGGCATCTCCACAGGAGTCTCAGCATTTCCTGCCTTCATCAGGAGAGCGGAGGCTGTTGCTACACTGGGCCCCAGGGTCTCCTCCAGAAAGCCATGTCGACATTCCCTAAGCTCTTTTCGGCAAAGCTTCCCTCCCCTTTATGAACATCTTCTTTTTGACTTCCTGGTATTGGTAGAGAAAGCTTACATTTAAAGTCAAATTTAAAACAGACCTTGTTTAAGGAAGGGGAGGTGCAGAAGGGGCCTTTGACGTATCTTCAAATAGGCTGTGAAGACATCTGGACATAAACAAGAGCATTGCGCTGGGACAGGACCTCACCTCCGGTGCAAATCTCCATGTGTCACTCAAATATGTCTGCTTGGCTGCTTAGGCCAGCATCCAGCGCATGCATCAGAAACGTCCCCAGTTCCCCAGGCCTGGGATAAATAAGATCTTGGATCATATATGTGTCTGTCATGGTACCAACGGTCTCCCAGACCTCATCCTGGAGAAAGCCCTCATACTGGACACCGGTCAGCTCTTTCTTCTGTCCAGCTGAGCCAAGATGTGACTCAAGCAGGAGTTCCAGAGAAGGAAAGCACAGCGAGAGCCAGTTTAGCCTGAGATGCATCTCAGTGGCCAAGTGATAGCTCCCATTTCTTTTAGTGCAGGAGAGCGGGAAGGACTGTGCTGAAACAGCTCCAAAAGTTCTCAGGAAAAAAAAAAAAACATACTAGAAACTGTCAGGGACAATCTGAGCTCAGTGTGATGGCTGCAAGGTTCTCCACTTCCTCCAGAGAGGCCAAGATGTTGTTGGAGGAGTTTAGGCCAGAGAAAGCGAAAGGAGCATTGACTTTTCCGCTGCAGCTTGGAAAACTATCCAAGAGATGTCTGCAGGTTGAGTCCTAGAGCCACGCTAGATATTTGAAAGATCTAATATTTGAGGAAAGTTTAGACCGTGCTGATTTCCTAAGCAGGATCTGTGAATTCTCTGGGTTGCTGAAAATCACATCTTAAATTAGGGACCTAAAACCTTTAAAGCTGTACTTTAGATTGTTTTTGTTTTCAGCAGAAAAAGATCCAAAAGCAATTATGAAGGGCAGTAATGGGCCATGCTTTTTTCAGAAGTGACAGGGTACCTGGTGTGAGACATAGTAGAGGTGAATTGATACCACTGTTGAAAAACAAACAAACAAACAAACAAACAAACAAACAACAACAAAAAAAGAGTTCTTCGTCATAGGTCTGAGATTCAGAGCAAGAACTGCTGAGTTCATTTGCATATCCAGCCTTTTGCATGGAGACAGAAAAAAAAAAAGAGAAATAATTTTTCTTCCCCATCAATATTTTCAAACTGGTGAGATAATTTCCTGTTTCAAATTAGTTACTGAGTGACAAATCCTCCAATTTGTCAAGAACTGAATATTAAAACAAATTCCAGCCCAGGCCACTCAGCATGTATTTTTCAGATATTACGAATAGTAAAAAATGTAGTTACACATATAGTTCTCTGAACATCAAAAAAAAAAAAAAAAAGGAAAAAAAAAGTGAAGTCTGGATTTGCGTCCCAGAAGTCTTTATTACATTTTTTTTTCAGACATTGAGCACATTGGATTATTTGTCCCCTCTATGGATTCTTTCCTATCTGATAAGGGCTATGCACAAACTGAAGTGTTCTCCTTTTGAGCAATTTCTGTGTTTTCTTTCTCATCTATGCAGCCACCTAGTTTCAGGAGGCTTGTGGCAACCTCATTATCTCTGAGACTTTTGCTCTGCTGCCAGATCTGACTGAAGCATTATTACTGGAATAGTATGCATATAGGAACTTCATTTCCTTAGGAACCAGGCTAAAAACGCATCAGCACCAAAAAAAAAAAAAAAGTTTCATTTTTTTTAAATTTCAATGAAAGTTTTTTCCAATGCACTCTCTTTCCTCCAAGCAACCCATCATTATGGTGTTCATGGCTATATGAGAAGCAATTTCCTCCACTCTGAATGAGTATATAGAATGTTGTTTTGATTTTAGAGACATGTACACATAGTGTCTGGAGACTGTCCTTCTGCCAGAGCTGCTCTCTGCCTCCATATCTGCCCTTGGGTGTCTTTGAGCAGAACTGACATTTTCAAATGGAAAAATAAATGAGGTAATCTGCACCATGGCTGGTTTACACCATGGTGGCAACAGGTCAACCCATGACGGGACCCGGGGACACTGAATGCCACAGTTCACATGATCCTCTTCCTCCAAAAATATATCTGTGGGATCTTGTGTGGTTGAGATGCTTTGCACATTGTCTGATCCATCCCTACAGGAGCTCCACAAGCCTCCTGCCATGGCTTGCAATAAGAGGTCAGGCAACACCTATCTATGTCCATGGACAAAGCAGAAGCCTCCAAATGAAGGAATGCTGCTTGTTTCTGATTGTTTCTTCAAGCACAGAAGCCAATTTCTAAAAGCCTTTCTGCCAAATTAAGGGCTTTGGAATAGTGGGGCACTGGGCTTCAAGACTGGGATCACCTTTTAGGTCGATTTTAGCATCAGGAGGGCAAGGATTTCACATCCCAAGAGTTCAAAATACCTTGCATTCCCTGGCCATATGCATTTCATAGAATCAAGATTCAAATTTAACTTTTGAATCAAATATAGAATAGCAACAACAACAAAAAAAGTTAGAGCAAATTAAGGATTTGTTAAAGTAAAAATATCTGAAATAAGCCTCTAAATATTAAACCATAAGACTAGGGGAAATATGTTTACTGCATCAAGATGATGCATGGCGCATTATTGAAGCAACAGACAAATCTAAATTGTTATGTTTTGACATTTTTGTTTTAAAAATATTGTTCAAATCAGAGTTTTCAAACATCAAGTTTGATTTTGGTGCACTTTCAAGTAGAAAACTGTTGTAGCTGCCTTTTTTTTTTAACTCTAGCTGACATTTATGGAGGCAAGAAGAAAAAAAAAGAAAGAAAAAAGAGGCAATTGTCATGATTCTGGAAAAGCATTTAAGAATATTGTTGTATATAATATAGACTTACACCACATTAACCACATAAGATGTAAGTTCATATTTAAAATTAAAAATGAGTTGCTGAAGAAGGATCTTTCTCTGAACAGGAACTTTAATCAATGATTATTGCAAATGAAGGTATATGGTTTTTTTCCAGTTTAATTCTTTGCTGTCTTTCTACTCAATGTGCTGCACAGTGCAAATTATTTAGACATTGGTGTTTTGAATCTGGTCATTCCAAATAATATATTAAATAAAGATATCCAGGCATGCAGTGAAATCAAAGCTTTTTTTTTTTTTTTTTTTTTTTTTTTTTTTTTTCTGTTGTTATGCCATCAAATGGGCCTTTCATCATCCTGAAAAACCTCCAAGGAAATAGCTTCCTTGAAAACAGGAAGATGTTAATTCTCCAAAAATGCAGGTCCTTTCAGATACCTTCTCGAAAAAGCATCATGTTTGATGACACCTAATCCTAGAGATTTGTCCCTCTGTTTGCTTTTCAACACATGCAGTAGGAGGAAGATTAGCAGCTGGGAATACTTCTGACCAAAATTTAAGGGTGGAACAATATTTGCATTTTTGTCATGCTGTTTGTCAATTCTCAGCAAGCCAGATATATCCCTGCAAGTTAAAACACTTTACTGGGGAATTTCACATCCTTTCATAAGCAGGGTCAAGTTTTGCTGTCAGACTTTTTGGTTCCAAACCATCCAAATGTCAGCTGAAACATGAAAAAAGTACTATTACTTATGTTCTAGCAGACAACAATCTGTCTCTCCAGATTCATGCATATAATAGTGACTTGTCTTGGAAGCTTCAGACAAAATATTAAACTCTACAACAGACTATTTTGCAATAGCTTGCCCCCAGGGGAAATTTCTTCCTAACTGCGGGCAGTTAGTAGCTGGCTTGGAGTGCTTATATCCGTATATATATTAATCCCAGCTAATATAACTACAGATGTTCTCATTCATAGGCCTATCTAATCCTGTTGGGTCTTTGCCATGGTGTCTCATAGTCTGAGTTCTACAAGTTAATTACGTACAGTGTAAAGAAGTATTTCCTTTTATCATTGAAGAAGGTTGCCTTTTAAATTCATTGAATGTGTTGTTGTTTCTATATTTTAAGGACCAGTGGAGAGGAGCACCTGTCTGACCTTCTCTGCACAGTGCATTACTTAGCATTCCTCCACCATCTCTTGGCAAAGCTCTTCTAATCTTTTCCATCACCCTCAGATGAGTGCCTCTCTGTGCCTTTGATTCTGGCTTCCCAGCTGAGGGCGTCCTATTGATTTCTAGTGTCATAATATTATATTCAGTGTTACTCTCTACCCCTTTCACAATACAGCCTACTATCTTTCCTCTTCTGAGCTCCGGTGCAATCAGCCAGATGTTTCATTGACTCCTAGATCTTTCTCTGGAATGATTACAATTAATTGGGACCCTTCAGTGTGTATGAACCACTCTGCTCACTCCTTCCAATTATGCATTCTTCTGTGTGTTAGCTTTTATCTGTTACTCCGTCGCCTATTAAGCTAACTTGGACTGCTCTCACAGAAGACGCGCGCTGTCTTCTCAAGTCTTGGTGGACCACAGTGAAGTTGGTCATGTAGAGAAACTGTTACCTTCTTGCTTTCCTAGTCACTATCTCTTATAAAAGTAACCAGTTTTTGTGGACAGAGACAATCACATTGCTACACTCGTTTTCCATTGAAAGCCAAATCATACACTCTTATTTCTTGTTTTCTGCTCCATAGCCAGTTTCTTAAGCATGAAAGAACTTCGTTTTTCACTGGTAATTCTTGGTCACGACTGCCACAAACACCACAAATTTTCTTAAAGACTTTCTGAAAGAGTTACTAAATCACTAGGATTACTTGCCTTCTACTTGATGCTGTATGAACTAACAGATTAAAAGCATACCATTTTCTTGCATAAAAACTGTTCTTGTTTGTTCTTCTAAGCTTTGTTTCCTCCTTTATGGAATGATCCTTTTGAGCAAGGCATAGTGTTGCAGAAGCAAGGTTAGGTATTAGCACTCTTGTCATCTCTAGCAATGCCTCAGGCATCGTCTTGCCTCAGTTTGTGATGAATTCTTATGTCTGCTGCTTCATGGTCTCTGTTTCACCTGGTGCTAGAGACTGCAGCTATTCAGCGTTGCAGGAGTTATGGACAAACACATGCATCCTCTGAAAGCCTGGGCATGAAAACATGTTCAAAAGGTCCATGACATAATGTCAGTGAGGGTGCCAAAAAGATGTTTGCACTAATCATATCCCCTTTGTGATTACAGTGCATTCTTTCCTCAATTTAGGGTTACAACTCAAAGGAATTTGAATCATGCTAGCAAAACTAGCATTAACCACCAGCAGCTCAGCTACTCCATGGCTGGGGATCGAGAAGAGCCTGTAAATGCTGGCTCTAAGTGTTTGCACTGGCCAAGAAATTGCAAATTGCCTTTAATTGCTTCTAATTGCTGGCACTGGTTCATTTCCTCTGGGATAGGGACCGCAAATATGTATGTACATCTGCAGGCACTCTTGGGGCCGCTTCCTAGCTCACCACTCTAGGAAAGTTGAGTTGTTGCTGATTCAAAGGGTTTTCTGGAAGACAGGAAAGTCAAACTGAGTCCACATATTTGAGGATGTGGCAGTCATCCTGTACATTCAAGGTCCTAAGCGTTTTGGCAGGGTGACCTGGTGCGAGAGTTTGGGGCTGGTTACAGAAAGTACATCATGCAGCAACTTCTGCTGTCAGAGGGGAATTTCTCACGTAGAGCATTGGCACAGCCCTGGGATCAAGGATAGGTGATGTCCAGTTCTGTTGCTCAACTGCTCGGCAGCCTTGGCCATGTCATGGGTGCCGCAGGGCTGCAAAGCCTCACAGGTGTCCAGTCCTGATGGGGACAAAGTAGACAACCTCAGAGAGACGTGGCTATGCAAATACCCTGGCAGCTTTGGAAAAGCCTTGCTGAGGCATTACCTCATGAGGGAAGGAAGCAGCGTTTTCATTTATTTAGATGATGTCCAAAAGAGAACTCAGCTCTCGGCAGACCCACGCCTGTCCTCCAAGAGCCTGATTCTACAAACCTTACTCATTGCAAAGCCCTTTTTTTTTTTTTTTCCTTTTTATTTCTTTTCCCCTCTCTCATCAATGCGGTCCCACTGAAATCAGTGGAATCTGTTTGCTGGGGTGAGGATTACTCACAGGATGGGGGTTTGCAGGCGATGTAACATGAGGTATGTTCCTTTCCACTTCTCCTGCCCTTTGCCACTTCTTGTGTAACCCTTCCCTGCTTTGCTTGTGTCTCTTTTAAATCCTGCCTTTCTGCTGGTCTCTCCTCTTTAACTCCTTTCCCTCCTACTCCCTTTAGACTTTCTCCAGCTTCCTGCACTTCCATTTCTTCTCCTGTGGCAGGTCTCTCATGGGTAAAGTTTGCAGGATTTCCTGCCATGCTCGTCACAAACTATGCCAGTTTAATTTTAAAAAAAAAAAAAAAAAAAAAAAAAAAAGGAGGATCTGTTAAAAAATTTCCAGTGCAAACTGGTTTTCTGCTACATGCAGGTGTTTGAGTAAAGTGAGGTGTAAGAGGGAGAATAGGACTTGTAAGAAAAATCCCAAATCAGGAGTATTAAGGGAGGAGAAGAGCAGCAAAAGCTCCCCCGTCACCACCATGCAAAGATTTTCCTGCACAGTTCAAAGCTTTCAGTGCTCGAGCAGTCCAGGACGTATCACCCAGTAACCCACAACAGGGAGAGTAGATCAAACTGGGAGACACTGGGTTAGTGAGCTGGAGGAGACTGGTGACTGGCCAGAGGGATGGAGGGGTGGCTTTGTGTTGGCACATGAGGACTGTAACGCTTCCAAGAGATGCGTTCCTAACTGCCCAAGCATTTTGGTGGGCAGTGATACAGGCTCCTGGTCCAGGTTGGCCGAAGAATGCCCAAAGATGGGGAGCGACATCTGGTCTTCAGCACCAAGCCCAAAGGAAGTACTGGGTATGAGATGCTGCTCCCAACGTGGATGCAACATGTC
Organism: Rhynchotus rufescens; assembly: GCA_032273925.1. NCBI lineage: Eukaryota > Metazoa > Chordata > Aves > Tinamiformes > Tinamidae > Rhynchotus > Rhynchotus rufescens. The sequence continues at coordinate 19,135 of JAVCKT010028452.1, forward strand.
TCAAACCAAGACAAGTGTCTAAGGAGTGTGCAGGCCCTCAGCACCATCCCTCAGGGGCAATATACTCCCACAGTGGGATTTCAGGGTGTCTGGAAGCCATGTCAGGCAGCTTGAGTTCCTGGAGCTGACTGGCAAATCTCCTCTCCACAGACCAGCCCCTTTCCAGGCCCTTTTGGTCTTCAGAAAGCTAGGGGGGCAATTTGCCCTCAAATCCTCTTTTTGGCAGCCAGCATCCGCGAGGGATTTGGGGAGAGAGGGATCAGCTCCCCAGACAGGGCTTTGGCTGGCTACGTCCAGAGGATGCTGTGGAAGAAAAGGAAAGCTTTCTTGCCTTTCCCTGCCGCAGCTCAGCAGGGGCAGACCACAGTCTGGCACTGAGCTCGCAGCTCTTAGAAATCAGGGCTGTTAACAAATGTGCGAGGCCGTAATCCTTTTGGAGCAGTGATAACAGGCTTCGTTGCTGTTTTTTTTTTTTTTTTTTTTTTTTTTTAACAAACAGCTGCGCCGGTAAGTCCCACTGTGGGAAATGAGATGGTGAATGATTTCAAGTGCAGTATTTACATCCCCTGCCAAACCCTTCACATCTGCCCGGCTCCACAGTCAAGCCTCCATCCATCTGGCTGGAAACAGCAGGTCCTCCAGGCTGCACGCAACTCACAAGGGCATTTCCTTCCTGCGCCCTCAGCACCAGCTGCCAGGGATGCTGCTCAGCGGGGAGAGGGCTTGAGCAACTGCACTGAAAAGAGGGCTTCTTTTCATATCAGACGTGAAATGAATTCACAATGTCCCAAAATTGGTTGCTTCTTGCCTGAGATCTATGCAGAAACATTCCTTGCTTCTGCCCCTTTTCCTTGCACCACTGACATGAGTTCGGGAGAACATGCGGACTTGATGAGTCCTGCGACCTCCTTCCTTGTGCTTTGTGGACCCCGTTGTTGTAGCAGCCACCTTCGGCTGTGCTCAGAACGGAGTCCCCCATTGCCACCCCAGCTCAGATAGCCAGTGCGGGCCACCAGAGCAAGGAGGATGTCCAAGAAACATGTCCCCTCTCCCATCCCTGGTTCCTCACTGTGATTGACAGCAGTAGGGTCACCTCCATCAACTTCCCACCCAAGTGGTGGCTCTTCAAATCCAATGTGCCAAATGTCACCTTTGTTTCAGATGACCACGACCGCTGACTGGAGGACACATTCATGGAGAAGGTGGAGCTGAATCCATTGTGAGCCAACGTGTTGGGTTTTGCTCTCACCTCCTGCGCTGACGCTTTTGCTGTGTATTCTCCCCACAGAATGCGATTGCCACCCTGTGGGCGCCGCTGGCCAGACCTGCAACCAGACCACGGGCCAGTGTCCCTGTAAGGACGGCGTGACAGGCATCACATGCAATCGATGTGCCAAAGGCTACCAGCAAAGCCGGTCACCCATTGCCCCCTGCATAAGTAGGTGGACCACTTTTTCTGTGTCTAACATAGTGGATTTAGCCTCTAACACAACCTTTGGGAAAAAAGCACATGCTCAGCTGCTGCCCTGCCAGCCTGAGTGGCTACTAACCTGGGCTGTGCATGTGTCCATGGCTAGCGTATAGGGGAAGAGGCCATCTGGGAATCCCAGACAACCACACTAGCAAAAATGGGCACATATACATCCAAAATACAACCCTGGCTTCCACGTAGCTCATTTGTCATGGTGGGCAGATTGAGTACATCTGCAGTTGGTAACCCTCAAGAAATCTGTGATTTCACTTTGCAGACCCCAGAGGTGGCTGGAGAGCACATTTGCTTTGTGGCACCCTATCAGGTCTGGATCCTGTGGCAAATTGCTATCAGCAGAATTTCTTTCGAAAACCAGGCTATGCTGCAATGGCCCAGAGCTCAAATCGGAGATGCTGCCGGCTGGATTGAGCTGCCGCTGTGATAACGCAGCTGGGAGAACCTGGGCTGCTACTCGACATCTTACACTCACACAGCCCAGCCAGAAGCACGTGCTTTTTTCCTACTTGATTCCCTAATTTTACTTTCTAGTTTGCCTCCTCAAGATCACTTTTGCCATCTACTCCTGAAGCAACAGCACCAGGCACAATGCCCATAGTCTCGCCACCATCCCCACATCCCCACGTCTCGCCTTCACATCCTTATCTAAGCCCTCCTGAGCCACTGGGGCTGTGGGGCAGCTCAAGCTGCTGAGTGCACGATGCCTGGGCAAGATGTTCGCTACCCAGCACCCCAGGTTGTGCCAGGTGCTTAAATGTTGGCTCATCCAGGGACTCCTATAATGCATCACAAACATAATCATGCTAGACTTCCCCACCTGCCTCCACAAAGTGGTGCATCAAAAACTCAGCAGGTGCTGGGGAAAGAGGGCTGCTCCCTACAACTGTTTAGAGGGGGGGAAAAAAAAGGCCCATCAGGGAAAGAAAGGTGAAGGCTGAAAGAACCAAGTCTTTGCCAGAAACTCGCAATCACTTCCAGCCCTGTCCACTCCCAGTGTCTGCCGTGCAGGGCCACCATTGCCAAATCACAGTGTAGATGATAGCTTTTCTCCACCTTCTCCGACTGCAGCTAACAAACATTCCGCAGTGGTTTCTGGTCACTTGAGATTCATTCTTCCCCGTGTCGCAATGGGACGGAAAGAGCTCAAATCAGATGCTTGTTTCCCCAAGATGTTACAGTCATGGCTCCGGTATGCTTTGCAGCAAGTATGCGCAAAGGTTTATCATTAATCGTTCCCCCAGGGCCATGGTAAATCAGAGGGTAAATTGTTCCTTGCATCACCTCCCTCGGGATTCATCACACTAAATAAAGACAGACACAGGATTTCAACATGATCAAACCAGGCCCTCGGAGTGGGGCTGCACTCCTGCCAGCTGCCGAATCAGCGGCTAGCAGCCGCACGCCAGCGTGAGATCCTGGCGGCACTGTCCACATGGCCCGGCACAGCACTGCCCACATGGCACGGCATGGCACGGCGCTGCCCACATGGCACAGTGTGGCCCGGCACGGCACGGTCCAGCACAGCATGGCCCAGCACGGCGCGGGGACCCCGGGGTCCTGCCGTCCACCCGGCCCTGAGGGACACACAGCTCCCTGCCCCACACCATTGACACACAGAGAGGGTTTTTTTTCCCATTATTGGATTCAATTCTTTGTCACTATAAAATAGATTTTTCCTCAGGCTAAAGCTTTTGACAGAAATGTGCTTGCAAGGACTTCAGTGCTCTTGCCTGCCCGTTAAGTCACAGGTTCCAGTTAACACGAATATCTCGTCTAATAAGAAAGAGAAAAGAAAAAAGACCACATCTTCATCCTTGAAAAACGTTATTCAGCATATCCTATGTGGGTGTATGTGTAATTCATAAATACACCCATATATTTCATACATGCAGAGCAAAGGATACTCGCTTTCACCCCTGCCCACATTGCTGTCTTGTCTGGAACTAGGAGAGTGCTGACATGTGAGTGCATGAGTCCATCCGCCTTCCCTGCAAGAGTGCAGTTACCCTCTGATTTACCATATATTTTCCTGTCCCAGAGACTTATGGCCACATAAAAATCCCTTTGTGGGGAATGAGCAAGACCACATGTTGGGCCTGCCTGCACTGCAGCCCACAGCAGCAGGCATGAACATCCGTCAAGCCTCCAGCTTCGGCACGGCTGGGTCGCCCATTCAGCTACCACCTAATTACAGAGCAGGCAGCCCACAAGGGCTTTTGCTGCCCAGCTTGAATTGCAGGAGGGTGAGCAGTGCAAAAAGCCCATCTAGTGCTTGTTGGGCTGCACCCATGTACGTCGCAGTCACTGCAGTGCAGAGAGACTCTGTGGCCAGGGGGTTCTTGACAGACGTGCATGAGCACAGACAGATAGAGACACTGGCTGCCCGTGCTCTGATTCTCCCCTGGTTAAATTCCACCCACACAATCAGACAAAAGATTTTGACCAGTAGGTCTTTCCCCCACTCAATTTCCCATGGATGCACACGAATCACACTGATGGTCCTTGAATATGCAGCAGATATCATTCATGAGAGCTGCCTAAGTGCACTGAGGGAAAATAGATCACCTTGCTGAAGTTAAGACCATCTAATGTTCCCCATCTGCAGTTCATCTTTTTGACATTAACAAGCTCAGCCAGACTTGGGCATGAAGATCCAGAACATCATGTGGTTTCAGCTCTGTATACAAAGCCTGTCCAAAATCAAAACCAGAGGACAGTGCATTGGCAGCAGATATATTTGCTTTTCCCTTAAATACGAGAGATAACATTTCTGTCCTAGAGAATAGATGTGATACTTTACTTGCATCCTATCTCACCCCAGGGAGTGGGATGTAGATAGCACTTCCTCAGATGGGAATGGAAACTGCAGCTGAAAGGGAGGGTCACTCTGGGATAGCACAAGGCAGCAATGTTCCCTTTTCCTGTTTCCCATTGACAACAGACACTTTGCAGCCGTGAGCTGTCTGGCTTGTACATCCTCCAAGTCCATGCAAGAGCTCACCATCCCCACTGATTTAGCAGTTGCATTGGATTGCAAGTATACACTGCAGCATTCACCTGGTACCACATCAGTGAGCTAGCTAGCCATATGACAGTAGCTGAAGAAATCTGGAACCACCTAGCCACTTCCCTGGTTTAGCTAAAAGCCACAGTTATTTGGTATAAAATATCTCTCTCCACCTCTCCACACCCATTTGGGAGAATTTTGTGATGTGTCTGCCTGGTGTGGTAGTTTGTGCAGTTTTCTAAGTTTCTTGCAAAATACTCAGGTCACATCTTAACTGTAGATATGTTTAGATGGGGTAAATGGACTGTATGCATGGCATGGGCTCTTGGAATCTGGAATAACACCTCCTCCTTTTATATTTTCTCCTTTCCTGCTTGTTCTGCCCTTTGCTGCACAGAGATCCCTGCCGCTCCCCCGACAACTGCAGCCAGCAGCACAGAAGAACCTGCAGGTACGTTGTCTCTTCTTTTAAAACCCCTTCATTGTGCCTTGACAGTGAATGTCGTTTCGAGTGATCATCTTTTGAGATATCTTAAACTAATACCCTATTGCCTGAGATGAAGTGGATACCTCTTACTTCCAAAATGTTCAAGTCTTTGAAACAAGTGTGCAACATTCAGAGACAGACGGGTGCTTCTGGGAGCAAGTGGCTGTACATAGAAGATGCAAATATTTTTTTCCCAGAGGTGGATAAATCTATAAGCACTCCAAGGTGGTCCAAAGTGGGATCAACACTTGATGGGAAAGAGGTAAGAAGTCAAGACCAGTCTCGGTGTAATAGTGCATTTCCGCAGCTTCCAGGTGTGCCATTGTTGCTGGCCTTGTGGTGGCCAGCAATGGCAGCAATAGTTGCTCCAGTCCTGTCTCAGGGCAGAACATGGCACGGGAAAAGCCTGTTCACCTTGTGAGTTCTGGCTGGCACGTGAAATCATAGCATGATGTTCAGGTACAGAAAATCAAAGGTGAATTGACAGAGTCTGCCATATACCTTCCGAACTGAGGGCAGTGGTTCAAACTTCAATGGTTTTCTTCCCAGACAGAAGTGCCATAGGAGGGTAAGAGAACAGTTCGGCCAAGTTCTCCACCTTCCTCTCTTTTGGTTTTACAGTCCCGTCCTCTCCATGTTACAGAGGGACTTTCCAGAGGCCAGTATCCAGCTCCCTCAAGGTCTGGCATGTCTGAACAGGCACTGACAGCTCAAGACAGAGGGCCTGGGGAAACCAGGCACAGTAACTTATCCTGTCCAGCTGCTCACAGATTTCTGCAATGTTTGAACAGTGCCATGTCTGTGAAGGATACAGAGAGTAAGGGTTGTTTACTTCTGTCTCACCAGTGTAGGGAGGTTCATAAATTAAGGATTTTATGCTAAAAGTGATGAATGTCACCTTGAATTGAACTCTGAGACAATTGCTTGCACCCATGTCAGAGCTTTTCACACAGCTGTGTGCATTGCTGTATACTCAGGAACTATTCCCAGGACAGCAAACCTGGGAAGCAAAGGGTTGAGGCCAAGTTCTGTCTCCTGTAGACACAATAGGAGCAATACTCTAATATTTTCTCTTGGGTTGGTAGGTGTAAGAAATATCTTGCAGCCTAGAGGTTGTGCCTGTTGCTTTACATGTGCTTCTTGAAGTGTCTTCGGTAACCTGAAGCACAGGAAGGAACTCTATACTCACACCAACAATCTGCTCCTAGCCAGCATGCCTCCAGCTCGGATGTTGCTGATCACAGGATTTTGCTATCTAGAAGTGATTTGCAGAAAAAAATGGACTGGGAACACTGTGAGTTTATGTTCCACATCAGAGTCTGTCTATTCCCCATCCTCACACTTTCCCTAGCCCAAACTGTTCCCAGTATATGGCAGAGATGGCAGAGCAGACCTGAATGCCAGAGAGACTTTCACAGGTTCTGCCAACAAATATGGTTATTTGGCAGCTGAAAATCCATAGCCACGTCTTCTCATGGCCATTTCTGCTAGGACCTTCACTCCTGAAAGCACACTCCATCTGTGTGGAGCTAACATGCAACCTTTTGAACAGTTGCACAGTCTCCTCATACCATGGCTGGTTCCCAGAAGCAGAACCAGGACCAGGCATTCAGGCCAGGGTGCTCTTACCCAGAACCTCATTTTAGATAGATGCATATGGTTGCTATAAGAGTGTGGTGTTATGATGTTGGTTGACAGTGTGGTGGAATGATGTTGGTTGCTATAACAGTGGTCCCAGTCATCCAAAGAGTCCTCTTCTTCCAAGCATAGAGGAAAGGCAAGGTGAGAAAGACAGATCATTAGGAATGTGGGAGAGATATTGGGTTTTCCAAGTCATCCCTTTCCATGGACTCCTTCCTACTCCAGGAAGGAAGGGCCAGGGACAAAGACATTTCCCACCCAGTGCTGGTAATGCCTGGCTTGAGCCATCACCCCTCCCGGCTATGGTCAGGCTTCTGCAGCATGGAGTGCATTCATGGGTAAGATACTGCTTCTCTGTCCAGTCTTTGATGTCTGAGGACCCCTCAGGCTAGCTTTGCATGCAACTTGCCACACTAAATTGCCTGCCAGTTGCTTGGAGATGGTGTCACAATGTGACACTTGAGCAGTCTGCATTTGAACTGGCCACAGAGAACTCTTGAGGTCTTTTTGCTGCTTTTGTGTGCTCATTTCTTCTGGACATAGTTCTATTCATGAGTCCAAAAGGGCTTTTCTGGGGAGATTCTCTGCTACTTATTCACAGCTTCTTTTCCTGCCAGGCCCCATATTCTCTCACATCTTCCCAGAGCATGTCCATGAGCAGGGTCTGAATGCAGGCAAAGGGCTTGGAGGAAGCGGTATTTACCCACATCTATCAGCCAACATCCCGTCTTGAAAGAAATTTGCTGTGGAAGCCCCCAGCCCTGCTCCCTGCACAATTCATGGGGTGAGAAGTGGTTTGTGGGTGACACACATCTTCCAGTCTATGTCCTGCTTTTGGTTCCCAACAAAGCTGGGGAAAAAAACCCAGCTCCTTTCTGTGAAACTCTTGCACTGTCCTGGGCAAATGCCAAGTAGAGTAATCGCATTTAGCCATCCTAAATTCCACGTGCCATCTCGATTGGCTACAGTGTTTGTCAGTGCCTACCCTGAGCTGATGTGCTGTGGCAGTGTGACCTGCAGGAGCACCAGGCTGGGAGTCACTGCCATGAGCTCCGTGCCAAGCACTGCTGCAGGTGGCATGGAGGCCAGACCTGGGCTAAAAGGCCCCCAGCCTGGCAGTGTGAGGAGTGAGCAAGGTTGAGGGACTGGAGTGGTTCAGTGCATCTTTTTGGGATCCTCTAGCAGCATCCTACATACTGCAGCACAGTCCTTCACATCACACATCCATCTACTCTCTGCCTGGTAAATGGTGGGAGAACGTCAAGAGGGATGCTTGGAGTGGTTTAGAGATGCATGCCTCAGGCTGGCAGTAACTGAGTGCTGTAACTCAGCCACTCTTCTTATTTTCCTGGGTGTGATTAAAGCCCGTAATCAGAAAAGCCTTAGAAGAGTTAGAAGCTTAAGCAAAGAGCTGCCTTGTTAGAAGCTAAGAGAGGGTTATACGTGGGCTGGGAGCAAACCAAGAGTCCTAGGAGCAATGAAAAATGGCTTGACAGAGTCGCTTGGATTCTGGCATTATTTGAAGGCAGGATTTCCCCATTCTCTGCCTGGATCCATTACAGTAGGCCAATCCATCTTTCCAGGAGCAGTTCACAACGTGTGGCGCTCTCTCTTTAACAGCTCAACAGAGGTTGAGCCAAACTGAGCAATCTGATGGGCCTGATGTCTCACAGCCCTGATAATAATTCTTCTCACAGTGATTTTTATTGGGCTTTTTAAGCAGCACTTTGTCCAGATAGTTTGAACCTTCCATATTTTATGCCTTTCTTTCAGAGTGTTGGACAAAGTATCAGACAGCCCCAGGTCTCAGCATCGCGCAGCTCCCATCATCACCCTGTAGCATCCTGTAGAAACTCCTGGTATTCCCTTGGCAACTGCTAAATTGATGTCCCTGATGAAGGCTGGAGAGTAGCTGGAGCCTCCCATGGTACGATAGCAATGGGTTATAAGGATGGAAATCCAGAAGAAATTAGGAGATTTTGGGCACAACCAGTTCTGGGAAAGATGCTGCTTTATTTCCTTTGTTTGTAGCTGAGCATAACAGAAAGCTGTTTCCTCGCCAAGAACTGAATTAGCGTCACCAATGATCTAAGTCAATGAGGGGTAAATTTCAAAAAAGCATTGGCCAAAGATGGCCCGGGTACAAGTAAGTGGAACAATGTTGACTTTGGTGTGGGGAGTGTCCTGCCTGGCTCCACTTAGCCCTCAGAGGTCCGAATCAATTTGGGGAAAATAGTCAAAACAGATTTGTTTAGATTAAATGCATTGATGCTTTCCCATGCTAGATTTGAGGATGAGGAGGAAGTTCTCCTTGGTTTTATGTCCAGGCTAGGAAAGCACTTCCAAACATCCAGTTCAAGCTCTTCTGAACAGCCATTTCTTTTCTGGTTCCACTTGCAGATGAGAAAGGAGCACAGTAAAAGGACAGAAATAAGACTATAGGGAAAGGTTTACAAACCTGTCAGTCACTCAGTCTCTTATTCGAATCTAATCCAGACTGGTTTGGAAATGATTATCTCAGGTGGATGATTTCAGCTCGTGGGCTTAAATAAAAACCAGGAAAGCGGATTCATACAACTTTGGATGATTTTCCCCTGGAAAGAGGCCTCCAGGGTTTCAAGACTAGATCTGACCTTTCCAGAAGACCTTTGGGCTCAAAGTGTTGTCCAGGCCCAGAGTGTTGTACGTGGATGGTGAGGAAGAGGCAGGATGTGGGAGCAAGGAGAGAGATGCTGCAGGGCATGAGTTTGCCACAGCCCAGCAAGCACCACTCATTCTGCGAAACGCCTGAGTTGTGGTCTCACCATCCAGCCTTGGGGAGCACAATGCAGCCCTCAGAGAATACAGGTTCATAAAAAAAAACTTGGCTCCACATTGCAACTTTCCCAAAGTTTACAGGCAATCCAATACAGCTGTGGATGAGGGCCCAGGCTAGATGCTGCGGTATGCAAGTGTGATTAATATCTTCCGGAAGTGGTAAGGCAAGGGAGATGGGCAGCCTGGTCTCGGTTTTGGAACAATCTGAAATCCTCACAAGGAAAAAAAAAAAGGACAAATCCCATAGGCTGTCTAAGCCTTTCAAGACTGTTCCTGCCTGTGTGTCTCACTTGGAAAAAACCACACACAAAGGTTATGGCTTCAGTCCGGGAAAATAACAACTTCGTAGGAAATAGTAGAAAACATTCTCTTGAAAACATCCTCTCTCCCAGGAGGAGACAGGTCCTTTCTTTGGACGGCGAAAGGATCTGCATCGAGATCCTGCATTAACCTGGCCTGCTGTGATCAGCTTCTGTAGAGCAGAGAAAAGCAAGACCCAGGAGGTGTCGGGTGCTGTCATGGTGCTGAGCTCTTGCTGCTGTGCTGCACATTGCCATGGAGCCCAGGAGCATTCCAGGCAGTCCAGCGGATGGGGTGCACACGGGCACCCACCTGCACTAGAGGACAGCTGCCCTCCAATTAAAGACTTAGCCTTTAGGGCAAATTTTTCAAGTTTGAGCTGGATGCCACAAGTAGGAGCTGGGAATGGGGAACACTGGCCTCTCTTGACGCTCCTTTATCTTCACCTGCCAAATGATCTAGATGCCACAGGCTGCCATCAGTGACAACATCCTGCTCTGATGGCCAAATTTGGTCTACTCCCTAAAAGGAGCTCTTTTTCCATTTGAGTGAAGATCAGAAGGTTTAATTTGAGATGAAATAGAGCAAAGCTTGTTCCAGAAAGAACCCACAACTCTTAGGTACTCCCATCGTCTCAGGGGCACTCACTGGGGCATGCAGTAGAAACACTCTCTGGGACTGGTCTGGTCTCGTGGCAGAACAGCAGAACAAAGACTGTCATAGGGTGGTCACAGATTCACAGCTGTCCTGTAATGGGACAAAGCAAGAAAGAAAACTCCTACATCCTTCAGGCTTGCTACCACAGACACTCATATTGTCTGGGCATGGCTTCATCAAGCACCATTTGAAGATGAATTGGATCATTTGCTCCCACTGCATGTTGGGCAGTTCTTGAATTTCATGGCTATGGCAGTTGGAAGACATCTCCTTATTTCCAGCCTACTGGACAGTTTATACCCATATGTTTCTGAAGAACATGGTACTTTAGGTTCAACATCACTCTCAAAGGTTGTGGTCCACTTACCTTGCTGTTCATGGTCTTTTAAACACTGTGGTCACTGCTGAAGTAACAGCTTCAACAGAAAAGTGACATGAGAAAATGATTAAATGTACCATAACTCCTTTTAATGAGAAGCTGGAAACGAGGAGTCAACACCATGTGAGCAGCCAGCTGCCTCCACAACATTCATGAGGGGTGCGAGGCTTGCTTGGAAAGTGACAGTGAGCAGAAGAGACACTGGTATTGTGTAGCTCCACAGGAAGGACAGGACATGGGGCCAAACTCCAGCCCTGGAAGAGCTGGGCTGCTGCTCAAGGGCCCCCTCTTCAAAAGTTAACTAAAGTGCTGATGTTGATGTTGAGTCCATAGCAGGGGTAGAAGCGGTGGTTGGCTTTGATCTGGCCAGCAAGGACTCAGCTCATTTTCCTGTGCTCAAACAAGGGCATACAAACTCTTGGGCTCTTGGAATAGCTACCTCATATTCTCAAAGGGCTTAAGGAAGCAATTCCCACCCCAAATCTCCATTACACATTTGGCAAAAAAAGAAAATGGTGCAGGAATTCACTTTTTTTGCTTGAAGATAGTCATGACTACTACAAGATGCTTTAGTATCCTGTAAGGGCTCCATAAGGACACATTAAATCCATCATCATAGCACCACCTCCAGCAAGATGGTTCAAGTTCACATGTCACATGTCTCACATGTCTCTGATGCATTTTCAGCAGAGATAGCAACTAGGGAGGGAAGGATTCAGTTCGGGGCCCAGTTTGCATCAAGGCTTAAAGAAGAACTAACAGAACTGGAAATGACTGGAGCCATTTCTCCACAGCCTGGAAGCTGGACTGGAAGCTCTTGAATTTCCAACTGCAGCAACCATAGGGAGTCCACAGATTTTATCTTAGAAGTGACTCCCAGCATGCACTGAACCCTTTCAGAATCTCAGGTGGACATACTTGGTGCAAGCATTCCACTGGCTGCAGGTCCAGGTCTCAGCTAGGACTAGGTTGGGTCCTCTTGGCAATTAGAAGTATTAGCTTCTCGGATCAGCAAGTTACAGTGATGACCCCTCCTGCAGCCCACTCTGTGCAGGGGTCTGGCAGAGGCTCAAATGCTCCTGCACCCAGGTGTGCTGCATGGGGACAGAAGTACTGCATGGAGGAGGAAGGGATGCTCTCGACTGAGCAGTGGAGCGTGGGATTCTGAGCCTCCTGGCACTGGCAGCTGCTTTGGGACCCTCCTGAGCCCCGTCCTTCCCCCTTGCTGGGAAGAGGAAAAACACACAAGAATGCTCCAGGGCAAGGATTTCCAGCTGAACCTGTCTATTCATTTTATATCTCCTATCTTTGAAAGGGCTCTTTGACTACTTGTAGGAACACTTGAGTAAAATGCAAGAGCATGCATTAATGTAAGAGACTGTTCTTTCCACAGTTCTCCTTTAAAAGAGGCAAACTGAGAGCAAGAAAAAGACATACCTATAGAAACACCTTGCAAATTTAGCATGAAAAGAACCTTGAAAAGATCCAGAGGAAAACTTGTTTTTTCAGCCAATATATATCAAAAAGGAAAAACCTGAAGACATACCTGATTTCAGACTAGATTTTTCTCCAGACCAACAAAGGAAATCACGAAGATTTTGCTTTGCAGAACTGCAAGCAGAGTACTGCTTTAGCCTTAGGTTATTCAATTTCAAGTAGTGACTTGCCTGGGTCATCACCTGGCTCTGATATTAGCTGGAAAGGCCTTGGTTTGTGTGTGCGTGCGCACGCTCGCGCTTGTGCTCACACATCTGGAGCAGCTCAGCAGAGCAAGGGGCTGGCGGCAGCTCCACGCGGGCTTCGGAAACGCTCGTCTCCCAGCCAAAGGGCTCCCGCATGGGCTTGGAGCACATTCCCTGCCTGCTCTATCTCAGCACAGACGTTCCCAAAGCGTGGGAAGAGGCACACTGTGGGGGAGGCTATGCCTTGGTAGTAGGAGATTCCCAGCTCCGAGGAAGCAATCCCAACAGCGAGTGCCAGCGCTGCTCGAAGACAGAAGCGTCCTGCAGACAGACTCAGGGTCTCCACAGACATCTGTGGTACAATCGAGAGGGCAAATTCTTGTTTTGGTCACCCAGGTGGAAATCTAGGCTCAGTCTGGGGATCTCTATCTTTGTATCTGGCCAAGTACATTCATGAGTAGTGAATGCGGTCCTGCACGGGTATTCTTCTACTTGTCTCAGGCTGTAAGAGAATGATGGATTGACTGAGTGATTGATTGACTGATTGATCGGCCAGGGGACCCAGCTTGCTTCTGAAAAAAAGGGTTTTCTTCACGGTGATCCACAGTGAATGGATTTGAGCACAATGAGGGGGTGAGGTGAGGGCCGTCCAGTAAAGAAACTTCTACTGGCCTCTTCACAATATTCCACAAATTCTGTGAAAGAGGAAAGAAAGTGCAGAAATTTGTCCTGCACAGATGCAATGTGCTCTTACAATCTCTTCTCAGGCTTTCCCACATCCATGCATCTCCACCTCCCCGTGTGCCTGGCACTGGGATGCTGCCACCGCAAGGACAGTTGTGCTGGCCTCCAAGCGCAGCAGCTGTGCCTGGGGGATGGCACTGGGGATAAGCCTTCTTTGCAAAACTTGCCTCCAGCACCTGCTCTCAATTGTAGCATTTTCCCTGCAGTAGCAAGTCGGATTTGCCCCCAGCTCTGGCCACATTGTGCCCGTGCACCCGCACCACACTCTGTCCAGCACGCAGCCCGCTCAGCTGGGGAGCTGCTGTCAGCCCGGGGATTTATAGGGTGGCCCATACTGCTGAAGACAGATGGTTTCCTATTAATGCATTTAATCATGTCAACTGCGGCTCTGCACAAAGCCGTGTCCCCGGGGGAGGCTGCAAGAGGCAATTCTGGAGTTCATCAGTGGTCGGAGCACAGGTCCGAGGCTGCCGCTTGGCTGGCTGAGGAAGGCTGGGGACCCATTTCTGAAGGGAAAGTGTTCAGCAGCAGTGAAGTGCAGTTGGGACCAGTACAGAGCAGCCCACACTTCTCCAGGGCTGAGCAAAGGCCTCAGCATCAAGCTTGGGGCTTTGCTCCTGCAGGGACGCATGGAGAGGTGCCACCCAGCGCTCAGGGCTTCAATGCCTCTGGACGGGAGGTGCTGGGATAGGCAGAGTCCCTAAGCCATGCCAGATGTGTGGGTTGGATACCCCTGGCCAGGGCTAAACATTCATGCCCCCTCTGCCAGCAGCAGGAGTGAAGGAGGCAGTGGCAGCTGCCTTGGCTTCCTGCAGGATGCTGGCAACCCTGCTCCAGAGACCTGGTAGCATCCAGGCATTTGGCCATGCCAGAAGATGCAGAGGTAGGAATAGGACCGTGGGCTCAGTTCTGCAAACCACCAGCCTCTGCTTTCCATCCTGGCTGCTCCAGGCGAGAGGCTTTAATCTAATTACATGCTTTATTTGCGCCAATTTGTTTTTCAATCAATCTTGTTCAGCCTGAAGAAAGGACGCTACTGTGGGCTCATTTGCACCTTCTTGTTCCAAGGGAGAGGTTAATGGCAGTTATCCTTGCTGGAAATGCCTGGAGGGCTACAGATCTGGTTCCCTTTTTGCACTGGGCACTGCCTGGCCTGCTTCAGAGTCTTGTTTCACGATCCCTTCCCTTGGTGCTGTCTAGCAAGGGAGACAAAGTCAGTCCTGTGTTCAGCTCCAGAGCAGCCTGGCTGCTGCTCCAGGATCTCTCCAAAATGGACTGTTTCACCAGGATCCTTTCAATGCAGGTGTCCTGGGGAGCTATAGAAAAGTGTTTTCCAGGGGTTTTCAGTGCCTCCCAGAAGTGTCCTGAGGAAATGCTAGGGCCTACAAAACAGGGGAAAAAATGGTGATTTTACCTAAACTATTCCTAGCCTAGGCAAGACTGACACAACTTGCTCCTGCAGTGTCTGTGCCAGTGCATCAGCCAGAACAGCTGTACTTGTTTCCAAAGCTGCACAAGAGAGACAGCCTCCGTGCCCCATGTACATGTGTGCTGGTGAAAAGCATTTCTGGGGTCACTTTGGAGACCAGAAATGTTCCAGGACCTTTTGTCAACATTTCCCATCTCCCTGTAGTTTACATAGTCTACCTGTGAGGAGAGCAGGCCTTTGCTCACAGATTCTCTCCAAGGACACCTGAGGTGGAGGAGCAGGGTCTTGGGTGAGGACATTAGCCCTCAGCACGTTATCAGCTCCTTCGTGGTGGCTGGTTGAGTCACCCTCCAGGGTTGCAGGACTGCAGGCCCATTCTGAGGTTGAAAGCCCTCTGAGGTGGCTGGGGATGGAGAAGAAGGTCTGGAGTAAGGAATGAAGTGAGGAGCCAAGCGGGATTTAGTCCCATTCCCAGCATGAGGCTATGGTGGACTAAATCTTGCCTCAAGCCTAAACTTTCGTTGTGTTCAGCCCTTCTGGACACAAGCTTACGTAAATCTAGTGGTGCATAAATACCCTGATTTCACTGAGCTACAACCACATAGGCTGTCTGCAGGCAAGCTAGCCCTTGAGAAGAGCCGAGATGTCTGAGGACACACATGGCATGTGCAGACACCCCAATTCTCACTCTGTCCTCCCAACTTCAGGTCAGGCTGGCTCCAATACCCAATCCAGTATTTTTCAACCCTTCCTGAACTACAGGCTCTAACAGCATTGCCAGCAGAGCTGCAAGGTCACACAGCTCAGTGCAACCCCATGTTGGAGATGTGCTTTGCCTTAGGACTTAACATGGACCCTCCCGAAGCAGACCTAGACTCTCAGGATCCCTGGCCACCGGCTGAGAGGAGAGGGATTGTCTGGAAAGACAAGTTTGGGACAGTTTTGCACATCCCGTAACTTGTCTGACCAGAGCAGCTCAGGTCCAGTTCATCCCACATTCAAGGTCTGCAAATTCTGCTAGGAGTTGGTAGCGCAAGATGAGCTTCCAGGGAGGCAGCGGAGGCCACTGAGCCCGAGGCCGCAGCCGTCCCACAGCCAGCCTCAAAAGCCAGAGCTCCGACTTGAGTGGTAGATTTGCAAAGGGCATTATGCACATTAGCTGGGTCGTCGCCAGCGCGGGAGGAAGAGCCAACTTAGTCCTAACAGCCTCCATCGTTCTGTTCAACATCCGGATCAGGGAAAGGAGGTTGCAGGGGGTACCAGGGAGAGCACAGAAGAAACGATCCCACTGCTAAAGTAAATAACCTAGGAGGGATTCTCTGTCTTAAGCTTGCTTCTACATTAAAGAAGGCAGCTCTGAGACAAAGCATCTGACTCAAGGCCAGCCAAAATTAAATTACAGCATCAATTCCTTGCAGTCAATGTGCGGTCTACGAGCCAGAGACATTGTACCCAGCACAGTCTCTCAGCACATAGGAAGAAACCTGAAAGCAATCAGCAGGATGCACGCCCCTGAGCCAAACGCGTGTGGGCTTGGGAGCGAGACAGTCCTCTGCGCTGTGTTCCTCTGCCATGCGGAGCTCATGTGCAATAGCTTTAAACAGCTTTAAACCCCATCTATACTCCCCAGGCAACGGAAGAGCTACTCCAGAGCATCTCCTCCCTTGGGATGTTTGGTCAGCAAAGGACATGAATGAGAATTTAGTTTGGAGCAAGGCTGTTTGGCCAGCAGAGCTGGCACTCTTCAAAATTACTCTAACAGTCATTGACCAAGACTGATGGAGGAAATATTAAAATAATCCTTTGGGATAGAAGAAAGGGGCAGCTTCAATATGGAGTGGATGGGGTGGAGAGAAGGAGTTTCACGAACATTTAGCCAAGATGTCCACAAGTCTGAGGGTCAAAAGGTCCCTGCTGTAACTTCTCGGAACTAACGCTGGCACAAGGCCATAGTTTTTCAGTCCTGATGCTGTAATAGCTGATAGTATATTACTTACTATATTCTGCTGAGAGACATATGACTCAAAGCAAGGCTTCCAGCATGCTGGGATGCTTCAAGACTGTCCACAGAAGTGTTGTCCATTCCCAGCACAGGCATTTTCTCCATTCAGCACCAAGCAGCTGAGCTCATGATGAGTCACATAATAGAGAGAAATTTTGCTCTTTTTTTCCCCAATGGCTCCTCTGTTCCTTGGGCTTTTCTTCTGTGTTCCAAACCACATGCTGAAGAGGTTCACTGCTCCCCTCTTCAGATTTGAAGGCTTCTCTCACAAACAGTCTCTTGGGTTTGGAGACTTCTTCCTGCAGCCTGGGTGAAGAGCAGAGGCCCCTGGAGATGACATGGAATTCAAGTCCTGAAGCTTTCAAACACAACACGGAAAATATTCAAAATCAAAGAATATGGCAGAAATAGTAAGAAAGAATGAGCAT
>JAVCKT010028453.1:0-25317 GCA_032273925.1 Rhynchotus rufescens
AAAATCATAAGCTTTAAGCTTTGGAGAGAGTTGTGCAATTGACAATCAAATGGAGCTTAAAGGAAATTACGAGGTTTTACACTAAAGTCCTGAAATAAAGAAAGTAATATTTTACAGCAAAGAATTGCAAATGTCAAGATTAAATCATAAGACTTTGCACCATTGAGCTACTAGCCAGCTCTATAGCTCCTCCAGTTCTTAACACAGGGAAAGACCAACTTTCATGGTCAATAAAACTTAAGAACTTTAGAAATACATTTAGAGACATAAATCATGTATTTGTGACTTTTCCTCTTTAAATAGCTAATTACGGAAGAAAAATGATTGAATATGTGCACTCCGTGGCTGCCAACCTACCCCTGCATTTGTTTGCAGTCTCATTTTTAATCCCTTTTGCTCGTTCCACAGAAGCAACGCTAATTTCTCCGGTGAAAAGGTGGCGGCTGCTCCTTTCTTTTTCTTTCTATCCTACCTTCCAAGAATTTTCCAGCAGTGCTGAGCTCTCGGCTGGAAACACCTCGGAGCAAACAAGCCAACCAGATACCAAAATGGGAAACACGGAGCTCAGATGCCCAAACTGCTTCCCGTGCTCCAAAGCAGGACAGGTGGCGACCCAGATTGAATCAGTTGTTGTGGGAATGATTTGATTCACAAACAGGGTGATAAAATTTTATATGAAGACGCCAGTGAAAGTCACAAGATCATAGAGCAAAAGGCCTTACCCACATAAATTACCTGAATGGCTATGAAGCATAAAGGAAATAAATTGGACAATATTGCTCATACTTAGTTTACAGACATATGGTACATAGCTTCATATGATGTACACGCTAATAACAGGCATATTTGTGAACCCAATATAATAATGGGGACATATAGCTCCTGTTATATTTCAAAGGCCCCGATGGGTAATTGTCCTGAGGCATTTGAATTCACGCCTTTGCCTTATGCATTTTACTATATAAAATGACCTGAGGAAGGGCTTCCGTGCTCGGACGCTTGTCCTTCTTCCCTCGGCTGGTCTAATAAAACATATTACCTTTCCTTGCAAGCCTTGCCTCTTTTATTAGGGACACACACACAGGCGTTAGGCTGCTGCATGAGGGATTAGTTCTTGGAAATTTGGGAGCAGTCAGAGGTGGATCTGGGGTAAGGGGGGGCTTGGCTGGTTCTTGCCAATGCCACCGACCGTGTAGGGAGCGTTTGCACCCAGCACCAGGGTGGACCCAGCTCTGCCAAAGTGGCCCCATGTATTTTTCACAGCCAGCTCCACACCTGTACGATATGTAAATACACAGAACGCGGCCCCACAGCACAACAATGAAATATTTTCAGCCCTGTCTAACAGGCTGATGCATTGATCTCGGTGGATTTTGAGATATAAACTTCAATTTGGCCCCCAGTCACTTAGTGGACACTGCCACCAGCAGCTCTGACACGGGGTTATTTGTTGTTGCTGTTTGCTGTCCCTGTTTGCACATTAATCCAGTGACAATTAGGTGTCAGCGAGCGTTGTTTCTGCTCGCTGATAGCCTTGGGCTCTGCGCTTGAAGCCCTAATCAGGAGTGTAAACTCTGCTATATTTCAATTTGGAGAAGCGCTCTTCCGCTAAGAGGCCCCTGGCACTGCGATAAATAAAACGCCTATTTACTCTATTGCCACACTTAGACATCTAATGCACTTACTACCAGCCCCCTAATCATGGCCCACAGTTAAATCCGCCTATAAATCACTCCATTCTCATCCTGCAGATTAGCGAGGCCATTTTCCCCAAACCCCACAATGAGCACTGTTTCCTTTTCTTGTTAGTCAAAAGCGAGATGATTTTTATTAGGTTAAAGACGAGCTCACAGATGGTAAATCGCGGGCAGGGAAATGAGATGGAGAGCGGCGCGGGCCGGCGGGGGGGCCCCGCGGGCCGCTCGAAACGGCCCCGGCGCCGGGGCCACGAGCAAGGAGGGCAGCCCCGAGCCCGGCGGGGTCCCGGGCAGAGCCCAAAGCCGGCGCTGCCCACGGGGGGCATTCCCGGGCAGGGCTCCGGCATGGGGGGCATTCCCGGGGGCTGATGTACGTGGGGCTGGCGCAGCCGGGACCCACAGGGATGTCCACACACAGCCCATGCAGTGGAGGTGACGCGAGCCAGATCCACCGCGTGGGCAGCGCTACGGATAAACAGGCGCCAGCACGGAGCGCTCCACACACCTATGCTCCAGCTGGAACACCTTAAAAGCAGGAACCTCCTTCAGACCTTTCTTTATACGAACTGGGGCATGGAGCCCTACATTGTCTAGGGCTGTTTGGGCAGAGCTGGGCAAACCAGAGCGCTGTGGTGAGCAATAGGATGCGTTCGCATTTCTCATGGCAGAGAAGCAGCAGAGCCCGGTTTTTCCAAATGAGATCCACGAGGCGTCTGCTGAATTATTTCTGCAACCAATTCGCAGCGGTGTGCAGGTGAAGTTTGTTGCAAGTGTGAGACATTTTAAATGCGCGCTGGGTTAATTGGCTCCATAGGTCACGCGTTTGTCTGCATCTCCTTGAGTGAAGGAGCACGGTGCTGAGGTATCACATTTCCAGCGCAATAACTATAATAAATTCAGAATTCATTATCCATAAATATTCTGCAACATTTGCTTAAAATTTTGGCACAAGTTCCTGCCAGCAGATCGCTGTGCTAGGAGAGCCAGGGAAAGCGAGCACAAAGGAGGAGCAAAGCGCAGCCTCGCCGCAAGCCTTGAGGTGATTCAGAGCAGTCATCGGGAGCTGTATTTATTTTTACACCGCCAATCTGCTGCCACGGGTGTGGGGCAGGCCCCTTCCTTGGCGGGGAGGCCTTCCCGTAGGGATAGGGCCGGCGGGATGCCTGGGGTTTCCGCCACGTGCGGAGCAGGATTCGCACTGCCCGCGAAGGGCGCCCACCTGGGCACGTGTGGGGAGGCAGCAGCCGGCGGCAGGGCCCCCCGGGAGCTGCAGGGCTCCATGGCATACCCGGACACGCGGCCCCACGGCCTCCCTGGAGGCGCAGGCCCTCATGGCCTGGCCTCCCTGGAGGCGCAGGGTTCCATGGCCTCCCCAGAGGCACAGCCCTCCTTAGCGGTACAGGCGCCTAGGGCCTCCTTGAAAGCACAGCCCCCACAGCCTCCCTGGCAGTGCAGCCCCCACAGCCTCCCCAGCAGCACGAGCCTCTACAGCCTCCTCAGCAGTGCAGCCCCCACAGCCTCCCCGACAGCGCAGCCCCCACAGCCTCCCCAACAGCGCAGCCCCCACGGCCTCCCCGGCGGCACAGGCTCCCGCAGCTCCCCAGCAGCCCCAGCCCCCACGACACAGCCCCCTGCACGATGCTCCCTTCCCTCGGCCTCCCCGCGCGCCACATCCCGGGCTGCAGGGAGCGCTCCCCTAACCTCAGCTTAACCGCTGCCATATGACAAGTGCTCGGGCTCCCCGCAGCCCCGTGAAAAGGGCAGAAGCCCCCGCTCCGCCGGGGGTCCCTGGGGGAAGATATGTAAACAAAGCCCAGCTCCGTAGCCTTTTGCACCTCGCTCTCTTTCCCTATTCTTGCTTGGATCTCAGGTGGAATTAAAGGGATTAAGGCTGAGCGTAAATGAGGCGAGTGTGTAAAATGACTCCTTTCTGAACCAAACGGCATGTTCCGTGCTGAGGAAATGAGATGCCCATTTAAATCTCATCCATCCACCGCCTGTGGCCACCACCATGTACCTGCCTACTTAGCCCAAGGGTTAATTAATTGAGGCTTCAATGCACTATTGCAAGAGCATTATTGCATTTGATACTCTACATCTGTGATTTAAAACTCTTTCAGTCCCTTGTCAGCAAGGGAGGGTTTTAACTAGGAAATTAGCATTCAGATAAGGGTACGCTCTATTTGCTTCTGAAAGGAAGGAAATATTAAGGATGCTGGTGCACAAACCAGGCTGTAATATCCCGTCCCGTCCTAGAAAGGGCTCTTGGGCCCAGCTTCCCAAGGGGATGCTCTGTACAAGGGGAATGGGACATAGAAAAAGGAATTACAATCTTCAGATGGAAATACCAGATAGCAGAAACGAGGTGACTCCAGGGGCTTTGTTTTTTTGAAACTTGTTTTTGTTCCATGATAATTACAGGCTTCCTACCTTGACACCTGGCTCATTTTAAATACCTGATCGCCCAGCCACGTTATTTCCACGGTATATTTCAGGTTTCCCATGGAGTTCAAATATTAATATTACTCCCAATCTAGTTATTAGGATGTTAATAATCACTTTTATTTTATCTGGGTAAGCAGAAAAATAATCATTCCTTACATTCCCATAACGTCCTTGCATTATACTCAATGGCATGTGTGTGTAATCCCCAGTCACTGAAACGAAACACACATTTTCCAGCAATAAAACACAATAGTTGGGGATATGAAGTGACAAAGGAAGTATCCAACTGAAACAGTGGGAGGAATTAAAGGTAGAGAGACTGCAATTCCCCAGCCTGGGAAACCGAAACTCCGCAGCGTGAGGAGAGCGGGAGCCGCACGTGAGCGGCGCCGAGCCAGGCTGCGCCGTGCTCGAGGCCTTCCTCCCGCAGGCCGCCACCGCGCTCTGCCTCAGCAAGGGCCGCGTGCACCAGGGGGACGTTTGGGACTGGCCCACGGGTTTCCACCAGAGCGCTGCGCGCTCCGGCCTCGCCTGGACACAGCGGAGGAGCCGGGAGCGGGTCCGGCGCCAGGGCTGCAGCGGGAGCCGAGGGATCCCTGCTGCTCCCTGTCCACGCAACGCACCTTCCTCCTCCACATCCCGCCCTGCTCCCGGGGCAGCGCTGGTCACCGCTCTGGATGGCGCTGAGGCTGCGCACAACTCGGTGCACGCGGGCTGGGCGCCCGCAGCGGCTGCTCAGCCGAGCGCAGCAACAGTTGCCGGACGCCTTGGAACAGGAAGTGAAGATTAACTTGTCCAGTGGAAACTACAGAGGGAATTTAGGAAGACAGAATCCAATCAGGCAGGACACCGAGGTTAACACAGTTAATCTTGTGGAAAGTGCAATGGGACCTTTAATAACTACAACTGGTCAAGGCCTCAGTTTTATGTCTCATCCCAAAGATGGCACTCCCGGTGCCGCTGGAGGAGGGGAACAGTGCCACCTACCGCAGCGTCACACCGCTCCGTCCCCATCCCCGTCCCCATCCCCGTCCCCATCCCGCTGCCGCGGGGCCAGGCCCACGGCGCGCCGGGCCCTGCCGCACCGGCGGCTGCGTCTCACTAACGGGCCGCTCGGACAGGGCCCCGCGGGGGCGAGAAGCGCCGCGACCACCTCCCTGACCCCAGAGGCACGCGGGGCACGAGCAGGGCACGAGCAGGGCACGCTCGGCCGCCCGCACGGCCGCCCCGCGCTCCCGCTCCCGTTCACCTCCCAGCCTGCGGCCGACACAGCCCCGGCGGCCCAGGACGCAGCCCCAGCGGCCCAGCCTTGGAAAGCTCCTGCGCTTGTTTTGGTCTCCTCCTAAAGACGGTTCCTTCTTTCCCAGGATCAACCTTCACGCCTACTGCTCAGGCATAACATGGGAAAACAGAACCGCTATCCCAATGGACGGCCTCGCTCCCAGGCTAACGCACTGTCCCACCAGGCCCATGGATGGGGCAACTGCCCCATCCAAGAACCAACTTGTTCCAGCTTTGCGACAGTCAGCACTTGAGTTGTCTTCAGTGGCCATTAGCTAAGAAGACTCTTTGATAATTGCCCGTAGGATTTTATCCTTTTGAAAAACAATCTTTGAGCTACTGAGCATAACAAGGCACAAGGAATCCGCTCTAGGAGTCTCACAGTACTTCACAATTGCTGTTTGTGGTTCAGGTTCATGAACAGTGACCTGGGACCTTATCCAAGGGCCCTGTGAATCCAACATCTCTAAGGCGGCTTCAGAACAGTGGTGGGTGTAAAACAACATGGTGTCAGGTGCACCACATCTAGTCTTAAAAACATATAGCTGCTCTGCATCTTTCCTTATCCACGGGACATTCACACTGGCTTACTAGAAGAAGCACCCGACGAGCTTAAGTGCCTTAAAGTAACCATCACGTTCCTGGAGTAGCTCTTCAAAGTGGGACTACATTGCAAGCTCCAAAAATACACACGTATTTTCTAACACCCACAGGTCATTAGCAGCCAAAGACAGTATATACACAAAAAACACGGCAGAAGGAATACCACACAGTTAAAAAAGAAAAGAACATTTTATATTCACTCCTCCCAGATGGTGAGAAGATACCAGTCACTGCATATACATCACGTATTTACCACAGATATCAAAAAAATAAGACATTGAGCTTGAAAAACAAAGGCTTGACTTAAAAAAATGAGGAGCTGAGGCTTGGTCCCACAAGGGCCTAACATGCTCTCAATTCCTACTGAAAAATAAATGGGAAAAGAGGGAGTAGAGGGAGCTCCCATTGGGTTCCTAAATGGGCAGCAATGAACAGTGAAGAAACAGCCAGAGGGGAGCAGACAAGGCCGCCCGTGCCGGGGCTCTCCCAAGGCCGGGTCCGGTGCAGACGACCTAATCCTCCGGAGATGAAACGGCTTCATGGCAGCCACACCCCCAAAGTTGCCTTTTTAGCAAGTGTAATAGGACTTTTTCAGTTTCATAAAGTATCCTGATAACTGGAAAGTGCCAGTTAATGGTACAATGTTCCAACTATGAATTTTACAAAGATTAATCTACCCCTTTAGGATCCACAGCAGCCAATCACGGGACGCCCAGTCTTCAATGTTTTACAGTCTCTGTGGGCACAAAGCTCAGCCGAAACTACCGTTCAACATCCTAAACTGTCATCTTCATCTTCTTCTAGCATAAAAATACATATTTTTCCCCATAATAAAGATTTTTTATAATAGCAATAAAGTAACTCTAGAGAACATGGTTGTCTTGAGATAGCTTAACTGTGTCTGGTACCTCATAACGCCCCGGGGACCCAGCCACCTCATAATAATCTCTTTCTTTACCATGCCTTGCTTAATTAAGGACTGAAGCCAAAAGGTCAATGCAGGATAAAAATGTAAATCTTGAAGTTTTCATCTGGACCCTAAGTCCGTATCGTAAAACATACATATTCTTCTATATATAGTGTGCTCATCAAAAGACTTGCTATATTAGCAGGGAGAAAGAGGAATATACTTTACCTCCTCAAAAATTTAGTGCTTTAGTGATACAACAAATACAGGCTTTAGCTCCTTATATGCAAAATCATGCTTTTTCCCTCCTAACAGTAATGTCAAAGTTATTCATTTATTCCCTATGTAATGAATCTTCCTTAGCCTAGCTCCTTTTCTTTTTTTCTAAATATGCTAATTGTAAATATTGGGGCGGACGAGGCATCTCTCTGATTTTCCCACACATGGACTGAACAGGTACAAGAGGGTATCGCTCTCTTCTCCTTGTTATTCCAGCTCAGCAATGAAAGCAAACACAATTTTAATTCCAAATCTTATTACTGCATTGGAATATTGATGTCCTAACGGGCAACATGATTGTGGCAGCTGTTTCCCTTGCTGGTTGCTCAATCATTTGCCGTGCAGCTTTCCAATTGCCCACTGACATTAAGAATACACCTGTATTCAAACTGGACATATGTCTGACACAGCTATATATAAATTTAAACTCACTCCTAACCTGTTTTTATCATAACTGATGGTTGCAGAAAAATAAATATTTATTTGGCTTTGAGTAATGGAGCGTTCAGATTTCATTCGTGGCTTCAATAATCAAACTAAAAGCAGGATTCTGTCAGGGAACCAATTACGTGTTTTCCCCCTCTCGGATTCTAGGTAAATAAGGGGACAAGACATGCACTGTGCTGATCAGATGAACAATGTAAGAAAAGCAGTGATTTTTTTTCCTCCCTTAGTAGAAACAAGGCTCTTAATGTCCCTTTAGAAAAACAGCACTATTCTAACACAGCTTATTTGCTCTTGCACCATGTCCACACGTTTTGGGGTTTTTTTTGGTCTTGATATTCAATTGTGATATATTTGTTATTTTTATTTTTCTATGGAATCATTGCTATCAATGAGGCACTTAAAAAATCTGCACTGGGACCCAGCAGACTTTTCATTAGACAGTACATTGAAGTATGCACAATTGCAGCTGTTTCATGGATTGGCTCCAGAACAACTTTCCTTTTGGTAGTTCCTTTTCAGCAGCCTCTAAGGTTTTTACATAGCTTTTGCTGACAGTCAAAGGTAAGTGCACCTAGCACCATGGTTAGATGCTTATATGTTTGTTCCATCTGTTATTCAGATAAACCACTTATATAATGTTTTACATAACAAGTTATGGTTGAAATGTTCATACATCACTTTTGTACCAAGATAATGGTACAAAATGGTACCACTTTTGTACCATACCACTTCTGTCCAAGATATTAAGGAGACTAAAGGCACAGGGAAGTGTTGCTTTATTTACTTATTATTACCTTCCTTTCTTGTTTGGCCTGCAGTGGATTGCTGGGCAGACACTCCGAGGCTGGAAGGCTTTCTGCTGTTGCTAGAGGTTTTTTCTTGTAGAATTCCCTCATTTTCTAGCAAGCTCAGGGCATCTCTCCTTCTCGTGCTGCTGCTGAGATACCTCTGACCCCGGGGGCTATGACCCCGTCGGGTCTGCTTGGGGGACTACAACTTTCAATTCCTAATCCGAGGTCAATCTGACTCCTTCTGGCATCGTCAAAATCATCTTTTCAAGAAGCAGACTAAGCAGCTAAAATATTCTAATGATCATCACAACAAACAGTTCAAGAATCTACACCCAAATGTTAGCTTTTTTGTCACTATCAGTCTGAGAGTTCCTCTGCCTCCAAAATTTTGCATTTCTCATGATCAAACTCCTGTTTGTACAAGGAGGGCAACCACAGCAGCACCGCTGCTCCTGTGCCCTGAAGGATGCTGTACTGTGCTCAGTCACCCCATCTCCATCTAGTCACCCCATCTCCGTCTCCATCCGGTCTCTTATCTGGATGGCTAGGCCATTTGATAATCATTTCTTGTACTGCGATACTGGAAGCTGAAACTATAGCCTGGATGATCTGAAAGAGGCCACCAAGCCCCTTTATCTCTGGGGTGGGGAACAATGAAGGCTGCTAGAAGCCCAGGAGCTCCCTCAAACCTCTGCAGCTCTCAGTTATGTCCATGAGGGTTTCTAGATTTTAATACTGAGAAATTTGAAAAGTGCCAATGAGGCACCTTTTGCTGGCTCTCTGTTCTGATGTGCTGAGAAGTAAAAATATTCTGGTAGTATTTGGAAGAGCTTAAGAAAGACATCAGCAATTGCCTGCACGAATGTTTATCTGTCACTTTATATCGTCTTTTGTCTTTGAAAAAACAAAGCCCACCAATACAATTGTAGACCAAAATGGAAAAAAAATAAAAGAAAACCTCACCCCAACATAAACTCCCTTTCTGCCCAAGTGTATTTTCAGGTACTCAAATTATTTTCACTCTGCTTTTTGAGCAGGGGATTGAGAGATCCAAGTATAGCACAGGTTACTCTCCTCCTTGTACCTTTTTGTTTACTTTTACAAAATCAAGGTAGCCTGAATCATCCCAATGTTAGGAATTCTTACCCTGATCCTAGCCTGTTGCGACAGCACTTGCTCCAATGTGGGATTTCACTGCCTTGATACCTGCAGGCAGAGCTGACAGTCCTGTGCCTCAAGTTTGCCACCTTGTCTTTCAAGAAAAATGAAGGTGAACAATACTCGAAAGCCAAACAATTTCCCCCAAATACCTTCGAAACTGGGAGCATACTGTATTTGTCACCTCCTTTAAATGACACCTTTAAAAACAAAACACATCATTCTATAACCCAAAGCATCAAGACTTTCCATAGGGTGGTAGGTCATGTTCCTAACTCCAGTCAACAGTGACCTGTTAAACGTAGTTCCCAATAAGTTAATTACTCTTAGGTGTGGCAGAGAAATTACATTTCCAATTGAACGCTATGGGCCATGGAAACAGGGTCTCTCGGCTAATTAGTATCCTCTTTTTTTTTTTTTTTTTTGTAATGCAGAACGCACGAAGAAAATAGGTCTCTGATTTGATTTGAAGGCCACTGATTTCTTATGTGAGGATCTAACAGGGAGACGTACGTTAAGCACTGTATTCATCAAAAACAGAAGACAAATTTGTGTAAAACTTGCTTAAATTAAATGCATGCACTCTGGGGTACCTATGCGCTTAAGAACAAAGAGCAGAAAGAAAGTGAACATATCCTCTTGAACGCTATTTAAGAGCTGCTTTAGCATTTGTGAAGTATAGGGCCTCATTAAAGCCGCCATTCCTGGAATCCTGGCAAAACACTTTGCACAATTCAATTGTTGTTGCTCCAACTAATTATTTTTATTTTCTGATAAATGCCCTGAGCCATGAGCAAAGAGCAGATTTTTTTTTTTCCTTCCATTTAGCACAGCTTCAAATGCTTACAATAAAGGTGAGTGCATTTTGCTGCTCTTTGGCTTCAGCTAATTTTGTTCTATAACAAAATCAATTAGACTGGTGTAGTCCAAATTTTTTTTCCCCTCATTTCCGGCTGTTGAACTTGAATCTCTCTCCAAAGTACTTTCTTCCTTAGCCACATTTTTTTTTAATGTCATAATAAATTGATTGTTGTTTGGCTTAAATAGAAGAGATTAGAAAGCAACCAAACGGGCAGCTTCAGAACAAAAATTGGAACATGAAGAGACACTTCAAGCTTTTGCCTTTCCACTGATGAGGCATTCCCTATTTATGAAAAATAAATTAATTCCCTGCTTACGTTTGCTGTTTTCCTAGTTATATGTATTTTCCACCATTAATTAATGGCGAGATGAGAGACTGCAGCACAACAAGCCCTAAGCAATATGAATGGATGCTGAGGCTGACTGAATAGCTTTTCTCCTTGCAGCTTTGTTTTAGGTGGTGGCTGCCAAGGAAAAGACTCTTTCCCCCTTTTTGTGATGCATCCCGAGCAGTCGCTTGGAGACCTGACCATCCATCTGAATAAAGGGCAAGAATTTACTAGCATGCAAACAATTAGTGGGGCAGATAATGCCATGGTTTGCATGGAAATAGAGAAAAAGAATCCCCTTTTTGCTTATTTTTATGAAGAAAATTCTCTATGGAAACTGCAGGATAGAGGTTCTTTCTAACTATGCAACTCAAATATTCATTTAATGCAAACTCACATGTGATGATGATCATCTTGTAAGTGTTGGCTCCTAAACTGTTCTGAAAGCCTCACTTGATAGGACTTTGTCTCTTTCAGATATTAATTTGTCATTAAAAGTAGGCTAGATTTCTCTCATATAAAAAAGTTAAGGGGTATTAAGTGCTAATTACTTGTTAGAGTACCAACTATACTTTTGGTAGATACCAAGCAAACTTCATCCCTCTGTTTGGGAAGAATGTGGATAAAAAGACTAAGAAACTCCAGCATCTGCAGATTTTCTAAGAAAACAGAGACTGGAGAGCAAAAAAATACTCCACATGGCTCTAGCTCATGTTCTCACTGTAATAATGTATCAGCTGTTCAAAGTAAGACTCTATTTCTTCATTTTGAATGGAGTTCTACACAATGAAGTCCAAAACACAACCAAGACCTTTAGGAATAACAGCCATACGTCTACAAATAAAAATCATAATAAGCTCAAGCAGCAGGAATGGAGTTACTGGCTGCTACAGAAAGTTCCTTTAAAATGTAAGGCTACTTTGATCCACAAAAGCTTGTCACGGAGCTCTGTAATAAAGCTAAGTCATGTGAATTTGTAGTTAAAAGATGAACCAATTAGAGCCTGAATAATTTGTGATATAACTGATAACAGGTCAGAGCAAGGTTATTGCAGGAAATGGACTTGACTTTGCAAAGAACATTGGATATTTGCAGGGCTAGGGAAAACTGCTTCGCAAATTAAAGTGTTAGTAAGCAGTGAAAGAACAGCAGTGCATCTCATTAAAAATAAATACCAGGGCATACAGCCGGGCTAGACTAAAGAAAACGTAGAGACTTGTTCTTTTTTTCCCTAAAACAAGCAAAACAAATGACATACAATGAGGATGCGTTAGTACATTTGTGATCGGAAAGAAACCTTATGTTTCCTTTGAACTTAGACTTCTCCTTCCTTCTTAAATAAAAGAAGCCATTTGATGTGACAGGGACAGGAAATAAACACAAGATGCCTTTAGAACCTGAGCACTGTGAAATACAGCAGGAACAGCCCAAAACTGGGTCTCAGATACTCACAGAGCATTCAGGACTCTCAATAACATGGGAGAGAAGGTCATGGCACATCCCATGCAGCACAACAGGAACAAACTCACCTGGTGGGCACCAGAAGAAGAGTCCTTGTCAAGAACAAGACAAAATTCAAGTAGGTGGTGGTAGTCTGGCTGTTGGGTTTGCCTTTTTTTCTTTAAAAGTGAACAGCAAAGTGAATCCCAAAGGTGTAAGGTGTATACAAGTAGCAAGGGGTGGTGTGTCCATAAAAATGCACTTAGTGCACGTAAAAATGGAACTGCACTTAACTAAGTTAAGAACTTAGTGAGAACTAAGTGCCCACAGACGTGAAGAAGAGAAAAAGATGCCCCCTCATGCACACACTTTAGCTCCCTGTATATTGTACACGAGGTTCAGCAAACCAATCCTACTGCCTGTGAAATAACACAAGGGGGATGATAATGTAAAAGACCCTGTATCCCACAGGTAAGGCAGGAAACTTTTTCTTAAAAATGTCACTAAAGTTGGGTCAAAAATATATGTGTATATGAAAATGTCTCAAAGCACACTTAACATTCTGGTGCAAATACAGATGGAAAAATCCTTCCCACAGCTCTTGTTAACACAAGGGAAGCAGAGGCTCCTAAATTCAGCAGAGAGCACTAAATAACAAATGCTATTTTTGCCCTAAGAAGTAAAGGCACCAAAAGCATCTGATTTCCCATTTAGATTTCTTTCGTGACTACTCCTGTATTTCCTTTCCTGCTTTGGAGCCGTTGCTCCTAGAGCTGTTAGGTTTGGTTCTAGTGCCAAAGAGGCAAACACAGATGCTGCAGCACCCTGCTATCTGCACCAGCACCCTACCAGTGGCACCAGCGCTACTAGGGTCTTTGCACTGGGATACTGGGGAGCTCCATGCAGCCAGGGAGGTGCCGCTGAAAGCCTCGTGCTCTCCGCAGCTTCCCCCTTTCCCTTGTGCTCTGCAGCTCAGAGGAGCTGCCTTCAGTAGCAGAGCACTGAACTGAGACCTCCTTGAAACCTGGGCTTGCGGCTGTTAAACCTCCACACGGAAAAAGTGGTAGGAGAAGATGGATGCACACGCTCCACGTATTATGAAAACTGAAGGTGAGAATGAACTCTTGCAGGAAAATAGGCAATTAAAAATATAAAACGTTAAACAGACACTGGATATTCATACCCCAAATTTCTGTATGGTTATGAAAAATTAAAAAACAAGAGTATTTTGAAAAATCCAAAATAAAAGAAGACAGCTTTTTATCATTTGCTCCAAGCACTCCAATGCAATGCTAGTAATACAAGTAGCAACATTTTCAATGGAAAGACACATGAAAAAGCTGAAGTAATCAAGACGGGTGCCAAACTCTAACCAACTCTTTTACCAACAGGATATTGAGAAAGTAAAACAGCAGGTAGATGCTGCGGGAAAAGATATGGTGGAACTCAGCAACAGTTGCATGTCTGGGCATTGCGAAAATGAACAGTGGAGACTGTGCTACTGCTTAATGGTGCTATAGGGATCCACTGCGGAATTGCCTCCTTCCTCTGCAAAGGCAGAAGCCAACAGCCCTTAATGACACAGAAATCAGCGGCTGGTGCTGCCCATCAGACAGCAGCCACTACCTGGGAAGTGGCATGTGGACTTGTAGCTCTCACCTCCGCAGCCGTGTCGGACCATGTCGTGGAGCAGGAGGGAAAGAGGCCAGCAGAAGGGGGCCTGGCACCGGAGGCTTCGTGCTGGAGCTGGGAGCAGGGAAGGGGCAGAGTGGGAAGCAGTTAAGCAGGACTGTTCTTCCCCAGTTATGTCATCCAAGCCAAGTGAAGAACAAAACCCAAGCAAGCAATACACCGGGTGAAAAGGCAGCTAGATTTTAAATACTCCTTCATGGACTGGAAGGGAAAACTACATCCTTCATCCTCCATTTCTTTATTTTTTAAAATACAGCAATACCATTTAATGTGTTCCCTAAAGTCTTTCACCTTAAATAGTTACAAGAAGAGAGATAAGAACATTTTCGGCTCCAAACGCGCACAGGCACCTCCCTACACAAAGAAATCCCTGAGAAGGAAAGAGGCTGCTCATCTTGCTATGGTACCACCATCAGCTTTACATTTTGAAGGCATCAGCACAGCCTCACAGCCATCTCCAGATGTACTTCTGCTGAAGGAAGGCTGCCCTTTAGCTGCTCACATCAAGGCAACTGAACAACGCAGAGCCCTTGTTTTCCATTTGAGCTGCAGGCAGCCTGAAAAAATGCAGTTTCTGCAATTTCTGGAATTATTGCACTGCGCAAAAATTATCTGTCATTACAAGCACAATAAACAACTCATGGGGACTTCAACTGCCCCAGTGAATGAATCCCTGAAGCCAATTAATGTTCCTGTTTCAGCAGTACGTGGCGGTTCCCACTGAAGCCAGGGTGCTGCAGCACGAGGCGCCCTGGGGAGGAGCTGTCCTTGCCTCCCAGCTGGCGGGCCAGGGAAGCGGCAGGGCCTGGAGGCTGGGAAGCGCGGGCCGTGGAGGCTGGGAAGTGCGGGCTGCCAAGGCTGGGAAGCGCAGGCCACAGAGGCTGGGAAGCGCAGGGCCTGGAGGCTGGGAAGCACCTGCGCCAGCACAGCTGGGAGCTGGGAACGCACGTTTGGCTCCATGTCGGAGCCAGGGTTGGAAGCAGGTGTCGGTGCCGCTCGGCGGGCGCCAGAAGCGCCCCGGCGCAGAGCCGCGCCGTGCGAAGTGCCGCGCGCTCCCTTCCTCGCGCACAGAGGGTTTCCTGGGACAAGTGCTCCAAGACCCACTGCCGCCGTGTTGCACGAGGGCTCCCAGGCCCTCCACAGCAGGCGCTGGATGGAGCGTGAGGAAGAGGAGGGGATTGGCACAAGAACAGGGCTCCTGCTGACCCCAATGGCTCGCGGCAGCTCTGCTGTTCGTCCCTGTGCTGCCCCTCTTGGAGGTCCCCAAGGGAACACGGAGCTCTCCTGCTCCCACTCCGCTCAGTGCAAAAGCAGGGGAAGCCGCCCCCAGCAAGCGCCACCCCATCGTCCCAGCCTTTAGTAACCGAGAGGAGCTAAATCCCTGCCCGGAGAGGACAGGAACAGACGCAAAGCAAGCGGTGCCACACGCGTCCTGCAAGCTGGATGTGAAACCAGAACGAGCTGGAAGCACTGCAAAGAGCAAGCTGATCCTGGTGGCAGTGTCAATAGCCTCCCCTGTGAGTGCTAATTATATTATTACGAAAACAGGCCAACACCGAAGTAAAGCACAAACATACATTTAAGATCTGGCGGGATGCCAGCGCGCCCAGGCACATTCCTCACTCCGGCTCGGTTATGACACCACGCCACTCACCCTGTGCTTAGGAGGCCCAGTCACCCACCCGCATCCCACTGCGGTCCCGGGCCGGAAAGCACAGAAGGCTGAAATATCGGAGAGGGCTCAGGATATCCCCCCGCCCCGCTGAGAGCAGCGAGCACGGGGGCACTCACGGCAGGGGCCGGCAGGTTTGGTCCTCGGGTACCAGAGGTCCGGCTGGGACAGGGCAGAGCAGCTCGAAGGAAGCTCTCCAGGGACGAGAGCCTGACGCCAGGGATGCTTCCCGGGAGCTCGATGCTAAGGGGCAATGCAGATTTTTTGGTTATTTCCCCTCCTGCCTGCATTCTTTTTACTACAAGGTGAAATGTTCCCAGCTGAATGTATTCCAATCTTTTCTATGGAAAGAGATGGCCCAGAGAAGCACCAAGAGTTGCTTGGGAGCAAGTAACTCCGGAATATTACAAACACCACACAAGGCCCCGGCTTCACGCGTTAAGTTTAAGTAACAGCAACTTCCATTTCCTGGGTTGCAAACAGCAAGGATTTGCTAATGACACCTCTGTAACGCTCCAGGCAGGGAGGAAGGCTAGAAACCCCGCTTTATTTCTGGCACATCAAAGGATCCTGGAGCACATGTTTGTGTATGTGAGGGGAATGGGGGCACGGGGCCAGAGCCGCGCGGAGGGGATTTGTATGCAGTGGGAATAAATCTGTGGAAATGCGTAAGTGGAGCTGCAGCAGGAAATCTGCAGCCGCCTGAGCCAGGCGGGTGAATGGCAGCGAGGATGGAGGCTATTTGAATACTGATGTGGCCCTCACTTTCTTCCATTTCCATTAATGACATGCTCATCAAGGGCAAACAATGGGACCGGCTGCCTGCGCCTGTCACACTGTGTGGGTGCTGGGAATGCCAGGCTGTCATCCCGGGGCTGCATTTAGAGACCTGCACGCTAATAAGAAGTGCTCGGTGCCGTCAATGCAGACAGGTGCTTCCGAGGCTGGGACATGCTCCATTCCCTTCCCCTGCAACCCTCCTCTCCCGGCCCCCTGACAGACACCATGAAATGCACAAATTAACAGCCCCATCATGTTGGGCTGCTGCTGCCTGCGGTGAAAGCAGAAAATCAAGTTGTCACCCAGGGTGCAGTGATAAAGCCACAGCCTCATTTCTCTGTTGGTGCCCTATAATAGCAAATGCCAGACAGCTGGATGGATTGGGAGGCTTTAGATTAGGCTCCTGATGCACTTTGGCCACTGAATTAGCAGTTGCTGTTTTCATGCGGATTATTTGTGCGCAAAGCAAACATCTGGAGAAAGCAGAGGCGCCGGGGTCAGGTATTTGATGCTTCTTTCCCCTAATGAAGCAGATAGAACAGAAATTACCCAGTGCCTTTGAAAATAATCCTCCACCCTCCAACGCTAGTCTATGAAAAGGAAAAAAAAAAAAAAAAAAAAAAAAAAAAAAAAAAAAAAAAAAAAAAAAAAAAAAAAGCTAGATTTGCCTTTAGAGACCTTCCTAGCAAATGCATGAGACAGAGTTTGCCCACTGTCAAAGTGAGCAAGGCTCAAGCCAAGCCAAGCTCATAATTCTCCCATAAAGGCGGCTGGAGAAGAGTCATTTCTGCAGGGAGGTAAAGGGGTGCGTGAACTTTCCAAAGGTGTTTTATTTCTGTGGCACCACAACTCGCTTTGGCTTTTCCACAGCCACTCAGGAGCCGCTTCTGATTTAGCACAGATTTAGCCTTTTTACATGCAACTAACTCGGCCACGGATGAGAAACACTGTCTAATGCTTGGAAATCCAGCGTGGGGCCAAAGCTACTATGAAATTTCCGCTGCCACCTCGCAGGGGCAGATACTTTGGCCAAAACCAAAATGGATAAAAATGGATAAAAACCAAAGCCAAAATGGAACCGAAAAGAGTCTTTCATAAGGAAGGGGCCAACGCAGAGAGCGACGACCTGAACGTTTCCCCCCACCAAAGGCACCACCGCAGCGCCAAGGGATGGAGGGGCCTGAGCCCTTCAGACTCCGTGGAGTTTAATGACATAATGGCCAGAGAAGTCCAACATAAAACAGGGAGAGCAACTAACGAAACTTACAACATAAAACCCCCCTCCTGTCATTTTTATAGGAATAGTAAAACACTTTATTGAATTTATGAGCTACATAATGACTATGAAGAATGTAACTTGAATTAGAACCAACTCAGAAGTATAATATCAACTATAAACCCTTTTCTATTACCCCATCCCTTTATCATCATCCTTTTTCTTTTTAAACCAAGGAATATTGCCTTCTTCAAAATTTAGTCTGAGATCCATGTCCTAACTTCTCAATAAACTACGAAACCCCAAACTGTCTGAAACGGACACAGGGCCCAAAAAACCAAAGGCCCAGCCCAGAAGCAACATTTACAGCTCGCATTACAAAACCACTGAAAAAACAGCAAACATTTCAGCACAGGCTGCCCCTGGGAAGGTGCAGGGGAACAGGCAGCAGGTTTTGGTCTTGAAGCTGCACAGCAGGGCACAACAGGGCATCACAAGGAGATTCACGGCACTGGATGCAAGTTATCCGTAAAGAGCTGAAAAACAAAAGGCCAAGCCCAGAGCACATCCCCGCACGGGGAGCTCGCTGAGAACCAGGCTCCTTAGGGGGGTTTCGGAGCACCCTCTCCAGAGCCCTCTCACTCCCGCGTATCCCAATGGATACACGATGGATACAACCTCAGCACATCCAGGGAAAAATGCTGTTTATGCCCAGCTCCCTTATTTTCGTGGAGGGGTTTCTAAATGAGTGCATGTGGGGGAGGGAAATGCACATACCGCAGCTAAAGCAGCACGTTTTACTGTGTTTTCTGATTCCATTTTACTCCTTTAGTCTCTCTGGTCCCCAAGGATTTTTCTGAAGGGGCGATAAAATAAAATGGGTGAAACAAAGCCATAAGCCAGTTAAGTCTGAAAGACATGTCATCTCATCTAAAAAGAAGAAACGGACCATTTCCATGCCTAGGGCTGACAGCAACGCCTGAGCTAGCAATAGCGCTATTCCATTTGATTTATAGAATAATGGGGTGACAAATGATGACAAAAATAAACTTTTACTGCACTGAACTGCTCCTTTATTTATGAAATTTGGCCAAGTAGTGAAATCTTTTATCTGCAAGTTGTAACATGGAGTGGAAACGAGCGATTATGGTGTGGTAATAGTAATCCAGTGATGGAGGCCGAGTCAGTTGGAAATGGATTGAGGTAAAATAACTACCGCACCATGATAAATGTGAACAGCGCTTTGCTGACAGATGATCTAACAGGTGTTCATAACAACTATATAAGAGGATTTATTTATGACTAGCCACAGCCGCAGCACTGTAAATCAACTCCAGCAGCTGCACACCACTGAAACCAAGTCCCTGATGGAGAAACAGTGCAAGAACCCAAAAGAACACAATTCACTCCAGAATCTTAATCATCAAATAACATTTTTTTAGGCAATTACACCACAGTGCAGAAATCAGAAGTACTTTCAATTACGTGAAGCTGAGCCACCAACTAATTTTGTCCAAGCCCAGGCTTGGGCAGAGGCCTGCAGATAAGCCTGGAGCAAAACAAAGGCTCTTTTGGGGCAAGTGTTAAAAAGGTGCTTTTTGCTTTTGTTTTTTTTTTTCTGATAAAAGCACCCTCTAAGTTACTGTTCTGGTTTTAAAACTGAGATTGCTGCATAAATTTGTTTTAGTGCATGGATCTGCAAACATTTGAGCAAATATACGTGAGGGAGCTATCTGTTGTACTGAGTGGGACAGATACCTGCTTTCTGCCAGAAGGTGCTTTTTGCTTGAGAAAACCAAAACCAAAACCCCCACTGTGATTCTTTCATCCCCGCGCTTTCCCACCACGGGATAGTTCACACGCGCTGTCGCAGGGCCGTGCGCGACACTGCCCGGTTCACAGGGCTGACGGGGCTCCCGGTGGGTTCGGCCATGTCGAGCAGCGCCCTGGTGCACGAGGCACAAGTGAAAATGGCGGCGAGCAGCCAGACAGGGACGGGGCTCGCACCCTCCTGTCCACCCTCTCTCCACACAAAAGGACCTATCGGGTGGAACCACCTCTCCTTCATGCCACCCATATTTTATCTTGCCCTTGCCGTAGCCCCTGACCGCCACGTAGCTGCCGTCCCACCTGGGCACCCCACATGCAGCTAACAGAGAGATGCTGCCTGTGCCCAAGGGGCGCCCCATGCCTTCCCCACGATCCTCCATGCCTCATTTCCTCCTTGTCACAGCCTGGGACGGCACTAACCACCACATGGGATCAGTAGCCCCATGGGGGACCCTCTTAGCAGGTGGCCACCCCCCACCCCAAGGACAACAACCCACTTCTCCTACCGCTTTGTGCCGTCGTTCTGTGCTGGGGCCTCTCTGCTCCTCGTTAGTGACTCAGCTCATGCAGGTGGGAGTTTCCCTTTTTGTCTTCTGACCAGCAGGGGCCACCTGGGCCTCATGATGCCACCCTTCCTGATGCCTGGGGAAGTGGATGCCACTGCCAAGTGGGTCCTGTGTCTGCCTCCTACATGGTGGAAATAGTGGCTGCCCACATGAGGTGGCTGCCCCACACGTGGTTCACACCTCCTGCTCCTGGTGCCTCCCTGACCTGCAGGAGGTGGAGACCGTTCAACAAGCTGCAGCTGGGCCCGACGCGGGCCGCCTGAGACAACACCAGGCCGGGTGGCGGAGGAGCCATCTCTCCCGGCTCCCGGGCACTTTGTAGCTGCCCTAACTCAGCATTTGCCACAGGAAAGGCAGTTTGTCCGGGCACACAGCTACAGCAAGTCCATGTAGAGGCTATGAGGGGCTGTTCCTGACGCTTCTGGCAGCTCTGTGCGCTGTGGGATGGCGGGTGTGCGGCCTCGCACAGGCTGAGGAAAGCCGAGGCTTTAGCCCTGTGTGGGCACAACCCCCCTGACAGGCCGGGTGCTGTTGCTGGGTGCGCAGCGCTGGCCACCACAGAGAAGCAGCAGGCGCTTGCACCCGCCCTGTCACCAGCATTCGTGCTGGGCAGGAGCCTGGAGGCGCCACCAGCTCCTGCCGTGCCTGGAAGGAGCAGGGGGACATGCAGGTCCATCTGGAAGGCACTGCCTGAGAAGATCCTCCTGCCCTCCTTCTATCCAGGCAAAACCAGGCCTGGATTGATCTGCTGGAGCTAGGGGCACATGCAGCGACTGCAGTGTCTGTGCTATGAGATGGTGCTGAGAGCAGGTTCTGCCCTCTTCCTTCCCTAGAAAGCAGTGCCTGGGAAGGATGGCAAAGGAGGAGAAATGTAGCCCTGAGTAGGGGTGGAAAAGACAGGGGAACTGCAGCACTGATGACTCTTTTCTCTGTTTCTCTTTGATATGCACAGTGGGGAAAAGGGAGCGCATAATACTACTGCTTGCGAAGATGTATGTGCATGCAGCAGCTACATGCAGACCTACAGGAGCATGGCCATCCTGTGGGCCATCCTGTGACCTGGAGCTCCCGGCCTGGGCTCAGGGCTAGCGCCTAGAACTAAGCTTCACCTCAAGCCCTGTGAGGCAAAAGCAGCCAGGTAGGGGGGCTGGAAGGGCCTGAGCTGCCAGCCTGCCATGTTCACCGGCTCTTCCTCTCAAACACAGCAAAGCCCTGCGTCTGCACCCTACAGCATCTAACATAATGTGTGAATGTTATAGAAACATGCAATTTAAGATAAAAAGCAAAAATATGAGGAAGAAAGCTGACAGAAAATGAAGGGAACAGAAACCGAACTTCAAACAGAACTTCAAACCCAACTTCAAACAGAAGAGAATCCCAACTTCGTATGTTTGCTTCACACTCATACCAGAGGTAAGTGCTTGGGAAGGTAAAACTTACCTTAGCACAGCTTAGGACATTTTAGTGCTAATTTAAAATTAATCCAGGCATGCAATCTATTGTGTGTGTATATACATATATATTGTGTATACATATGTATGTATATAAAGCTAAGTGATTGAATATATATTTAAAAGAATATTTATTATTGTGATGGATCATTACAAAATAATGTGTGTATAAGGATTTCACTCGAGCACTAAGCATCAAGGCAAGAGGCTTTAAAGCCCTTATGCTTATTTGAATCCTACCCTGTAGATATCTGCTATTCCATTGCTAATATAATTTCCAATTTTATTCTACTTTTAGTAAAAATCATGTTATCTTGTGACAGCAAATGCCTGTGTATATTATGTTTAAAAACGGGGAAAAAAGTTAATTCATTTTTCCAATTTACATATATTGTTTTATAAATGTTACAGGGAGCCTTCTTGTTGCTGAATTAGTAGAAAAGATAATCAGAAAAAACTCAATTTATCTTTTCTGTACAATTTATTATTTTATGTATTGTATCATGTGTGTGCTTCCATCATTTCCACTGTCCTTTCATGTGGTTTTCTATTTATATCTTTTATTATTTTGTTCCTAGCTCTAAACCTATTTCTATGTATGCTGTTTTTCTTTACCAATGAGTTACTGGAATTAAAGTGGAATATGCAGGAAATATTACCCTTTTATATAACATCATAAAATGTGAAAAGAAAATAAGAAGAAAAATATTATGTTACTTTGACTGTCATACATCAAGCCAATGTTTATATTCTGCTATCCATATTAACACAAATACTCTTCCATATGCCCTTTTCTTTTCAAATGGTTTGAGTCACTCAAAATAAAGCATGAATTTGAAAATAATTCTATTAAAACAAAACAAAATAAAACAAAAAACTCTTCCTCTGCGTGATAAGGTAGAGGAGGAAACAGCTGGGAAGCACAGAAAAGCGAAACCGTTGATCTCTCACTGTGCAGAAGTCTTTTCATTTACACGTTTGCATTTGCTCTTGTTGCCTAACTCCTGAACCCATAACTCCCAGCATCAGTTTTTATTCCTGGACTAGATCAGAACCCTGGGAGTCTCTGGACTGGACCTCCGTGCCCTTCTCTTTGCAGAAGATTCTGTGTCTTTGCAGAATCCACCTCACCCGCCGCGCTGTGCGCCAGCCTTGCTCCTGCACCCCACGTTTCCCAGGCAGGATCAAGGCTGCTCAGGTCTAGAGAGGCCAGGAAGCTCCTAGTGGGCATCTCCTGAAAAACCTGCCCAGAGTGCAGGGCTGCTGCTGCTGCTGGTACCTGCAAATCACTCTGAAGTGAATTCTGTACGGCAATTTAGACTAGTCTTCTCCTTCAAATCCTAATAACCTTTAATACGCCTCTATAAATAATGAAAAGCATGGAAGAAAGCGAATAAAGATGATATACAGCAAAACCAAGAAACTACTGCTAATTTCTTTGAACTACCTGAATTATGGCTAAGGGTAACTTATATTTTTAAGGAAAAATATGTAAATGTGCTCATGTTTAGCTTCCTGAAAGGGCTCAATTTTACTGTATGCATAAGTATTTTACTACTTTAGTATCTGTCCTAATAGAAAGCTTCTCTCCAAATCACAATTTGGGAAAAATTAGCCTAAATTTTCAAATTATACTGTCAGTCCATATACCTATATAAGAATACCTGATTGATCTGCCTAAAATTACAAAGCTTTGAAAAATATCAGTAACAGAAATTCCCAAAATATCCTTAACAATAGACATGTTCCTGGGTTTCACTATTAAACTTTACAAAATACACTTGGGAGACATAAATTACTTAGCACCATGTGTGACTTATCTTAGCAATAAGTTCTTTTTTTTAAGCTGTGGTACAATAAACTTTTTTTTTTTTAAACAAGCAACACTGAAGGTTCAGTGTTTTCTTAGGGAACGTGATTTTGCACCTTATCCTCAGTACCTTCTCACTGAATGATGATATCAAATACCATCTATATTAATGCATTATTTCCTCTGAGATTATAGTGTTTTCTTATGCATTTTAGTATTTTTTATACATCTTAGTGATAAATATTATAGAAAAACCTTACTGCAAAATTAGCTTTTAGAAAATAATGTGTCAATTAAAAAAAAAGGACTTTCCTGTTGAGAGCATAATATTCTTGCTCCTTTCTCTGAGAAGTACCAGTGTATCTTGGGTGCAACTAAAATATTTATTGAACTACAACTTCCATAGCTTAAAGAATCACTATAGAAATTGCTATTACTGCTCCTCATCCTCCTACTGTTGGAGATGCCTTTCTGCATTTGGTAGACCTTTGCATATTTTAAAAAAACTTTCCAAAATGCAGTAAGGCAACGTTTTTTGATGAAATAATGAAGAAACTATCATCCAAGAAAAGTAATCCATAACAGCACCTCTTAATCAGTATCAAAGGAGCTGTGTGGCAGGTAGTGTTATCTGAGTAGCTTCCGCATGGCATGAAAGCATCTGCAACACAACCGTGAGTTCCTTGTAAAGCCAGGCTAGCAGTGGGGAGGATGGACGTGAAATGACAAAGCATCTTTGTCGCACTACATCACTAGGGTATCTCAAAAGGCCTCATTTATGCACAGGTAGGAAATCATTTAACCTTAGTTCATAATGAAAATATGCAGCAAAAGTTTGAATAATTTCTTGAGCTAGGTTAAAGCTTGCCACCGTACTCCCTTCAATCATGGTTTTATGAATGGCCATTCTGAAAATAGGCAAAAGTGAATTTGGTGATTTATTAACAAAAATGTAACTGCATATCAGAAAATTAAAACTGGAGGCCAAACACTAACAACTTTCACAAGAACAACTGGCTCTGCATGTGCAGCATCCCCCCTTAGTAATATTTACTTTAGCATATCAGTTACGTATATTGCTAGGGATCACCATTATCAATTCTTTACCAAAACAAGAGAGAAAGAGCTCCTGCTTATTGTACTACTTTATTGGCATCTTAACAGAAATATGTGAGAATAGGACAGCGAGTGGGGAAATGTTTTCATATAGCTGAATTGAGGCTTACACGCATTTTCAGAAAGCAAACACCATTTTGCTGTACCTAGTGTATTTTTACATTTATACAACAAAAACTCTCTGAGCTGCACACCTCATTGCAGACATAGCTGCACCTCTCAGCCATTTTAACTCACTTTACCAGCAGTGCAATTTCCCTTGAACTTTATTATCCATTATTTGTCCACTACAATGGGAAAAAAATGAAGGGGAAGAAAAGGAGTGGGGGAAGGGAGAGGAGGGAGAAGTCCTAGGATAAAACAAATGGGAAATAAATTAAAGAGTGCAGATAACTGACAGTAAAATATATGTTCTTTGGTTAGCAAGCAGAGAAAAAGGAAAGGACTTGCATACATGATAGATACACACTAGCATTCTAAAGCAGAAGACAAGAATGTCAAGAGTGTATTCTTCCCCCACTGCCAGATGGAAGGGCTATTATTATAAATGAAAGGCAGCAGTAGTGGATGCCAGGCACTTTTGTTGTGTGCCAGATTCTGAAGTCCAGATGTAAGCAGGTTACCCCTGGGACAGGACAGGCTTCAGCTCCCGCAGCAGAACGGAGCCAATCACCGTTTTCTCGGTGTTTATGATGAGCTGCGCTGTAGAGCTCTCCTTCAGCTCCACGGTGACTAGCATCAGTGACCCACTGTGCACAGTCTTAGCTGCAAACCTGAAGAGGAACAGAAAAAAACAAATCCTTGAGGATCGCAAGGTTAAAGACCACTAATACTTCTTTCCGAAGAAGTTACAGGAGCTTAAACGTGAGAAAATGGCTCCTGATTCATTAATCTATTTCAGGAGATACACCATAAACCACCTCACCCCCACCAATCAGTTCTCTGG
>JAVCKT010028454.1:0-34391 GCA_032273925.1 Rhynchotus rufescens
ACTCATTTAGAGATAAATTAGTCAATTAGGACAAATTTGTATATTAATTAGTGTAGTGCTTTTGACATCAGTAAAATATAAATGTGAATAAATGGACTTAAAGAATGGATTTCTGGCACCCCAGGAGTTCAAATTTCAAAATAACTCCATGGCTGACTACCTACCAACATCTTTTAAAATCTTATTTTGGTTTCTCGTCAAATGGTCATCTCTGTTTTTTAAGATTCTCATCAATGGTGGTATTATGGGTTTCCACTTTGTTCTTGCAAAGTCTAAACTTGCACCTTGATTGCCATCTTTCATTTACAAATTTATTCATGCTTTTTTTGTGTGAATTTAAACTCTATTGTTTGAAAACATAAATAATCAAATTTGAGAAACTGAGAGTCCCTGGAATTAAAAATTGTTGTTACTTGTCTTGAAACTGAACTTGCATTTTTATGTATCACATTTTTTGAAAAAAATTGTTTGAATCTTTGTATGTGATTTAATGATCCTTTTCCCCTCAGCACCATCTAGCTAGCATGGAGGCACCCAAAAATAACAAACCAGCATGCCTGCCTAATAGATTAGAGGAAAACAGTGTTTAGTTAAGGAAATAGATTTTAGTTCTGTGTTTCACAGAGGTTAGTATAAACAACAGAGAGAAAACATTATTTTTTAAAGACCCATTGCTACAGATCTGTATTTCTTTTTTGATTAACGGCTCGAACAGAGATAAAGTAGTTGTGCTGAAGTTTGCCTGTGTTGTAACTGGTGAATGAACTAGTAGTGGTGTTAGAAAACAGGGAGAGTAGTATTTGTTGGGTTTGATTATTGATTCATAACAGTTTCACACATTCTGAGCATCTCTTGCAAGAAAATAATGATTTCTTATGGAAATGAGTATCTTTTTTTTTACTGACCTATTCAAACACAGGTTAAATAGGTTTTAATTCCATATTTAATTTCATTTAATTGCATTAAAACAGAATACCTTTTTTCTGAAGGTGATGGCAACATTTCCTCCCTTGTGCTAGCTTCAGACTGATGTCTACAGGAGGGTAAATGATGTTTTGCCCTTACAGGAGATCAGGAACTCTCCGGAAATCCACAGCCTCACACAGATACAAGTAAACTATTTTTCCCAGAGCAGGATGAAGATGCGCTCCTCACCCCAGAACCAAACACAGCTCATGGTCAGGGCAGCCAGGCAAAGAGAATGGCTGCTGGCTTGAAATTAGCCTGTCTGCTGTTTGCAAGATAGAGTAATTCTTCTTTTACTACCAACCAACCAAGAGCTCCATCACTACCCTACTGCAGCGTTACACTTACTTTAAAGTTTAGTTAATCACCCTTTCAGCATTCTTATGGGGGAATCCTGTCCCTATCTGACCAAGGGAGAAGAGGAAACAGAAAAGCTGCCACTCTGCTCTTTGAAGACAAGCAGAGAGATCAATGGTCTTTACAGCTTCCAACACAGGGGTTGACGAAGCTGAGATGGGGAAAGGGTAAAGACAAGCTCACCTAATCCAGAGTGAGTCCTACTTCAGGGGCTGCTAACTGAAAAATAGGCCCTTTTCCCATTTCTACACCAGTAAAATATTTAGAATTTGCAAAGAAACCAGAGTTAAGTTTTCAAGTGCTCAGAACACAGGACAAATGATACTGATAAAACATGTTGAACAGAGCCAAGACTTAAACTCAGGCCTCCTGAAGCACGTTCTTCTGTTACAGACCGAGTTTAAAAGCTTGTTGACTCTAGAACAAAACATGATCAAAGCACGGTGATGGATTTTGTTCTTGGTGGCCCATGCTTAGAAGGTCTCCATGTATGT
Source organism: Rhynchotus rufescens (assembly GCA_032273925.1). NCBI lineage: Eukaryota > Metazoa > Chordata > Aves > Tinamiformes > Tinamidae > Rhynchotus > Rhynchotus rufescens. Next base: position 1,818 of record JAVCKT010028454.1, read on the forward strand.
GCAGAGCATGATGCAGCGTTATTCTCCAAAGCTGCAATCATTACAAGGTTAACAAATTCTTGTCTGGCAGTAACATTTTGGAGGGTTTTTGACCATTCTTGCTTGGATGCATGTTCTTGTTTAGCTATTGAACTCATAAGAAGTTACTCTTCACACCTCTAAAGTGGGGAAAGTCAGGGATGTTTCTGAAGCTCCGTAACTGAAACCAAATCCGAGCACTTGCAGGGAGGTTTAAGCGACCCTTGCTGAGAAGTGCCAGCCCGGGGATACTGGAAAACACTTTATTTTTTTTTGGTACATGTGTTTTGTATTAAATTCAGCCATTAGTATAAGAGGAGGGCTCATATTGCAGAAAGGTGCACTGCAGAGAAGACGAATGGCCGGGATAAAGCATTAAAGGAGCCAGCCTGCTCTGCCTAGGCAGCAATCACTTTTACAAACCCTTCAGAACAACCTCCACGCGAGCTGGCTCAAGGACTGGGAGCTGCGGGGCTGCAGGGGAGGCTGAACCAGCCCCACAGCTCACTGGGGTAGCTGGTACTCACAGCACAGCCTGGCTCTGCGTGAGCTGCAGCGGCAACGTCCCCTTGCTGCGCGGCACATCTGGAGGGAGGCGCGGCACATCTGGAGGGAGACGCTCCGCAGCCAAGCCGCGCTATTCCTGCCATGCTGCGGGAATAATGTTTTCCAAGTGCGCTGGCAGCAAGCTTAAATCATCCACCACAATCTGATAATTCCTACCTCAGCGTGTCTTGCGGCAGTGAAACTGTGGAAGTGAAAATAGCAAAAGCAAAGACAAAGGCAAAAAAAAAAAACCCAAAAACGCCTCTTATTCAACAGATACAGGTGGGTATTTTGTCCTCTGATCTAAATGTACATTGTGAAGCTGTTCAACTAGATTTACAGCAATGTGACAGCAGGATTTGGCTTAGGACATTCCAGTGACAAAATGAACTAACAGACATTTCACTGCAATATAGAGCAATATAGACTATGAATTTTCTATACAGCTCCTATTCAACAAGCAGAGTAGTATAACCAGGATGCAGTTGTGTGGCAGCAGTGTACCACATAAATTAAGATAACTCTGGGTAATATCACAAAAAAAAAGTGTTTATAGCTCCATGCCAGTTTCTGACTAATGCTTTTGTTTGTTGCTATAGCAAACCACACATGAAACTGATAGCCAAAAGCATGTTTATGACTAACCTTGGCTCTCTGGGGATTGAAAATATGGAACCAAAAAAAAAAAAAAAAAAAACAATACGAGGAGAACATGATAGGAAACACCTTTTTTGGCACAGGTTGCTACAAACATTAAAAGTGAAGAACATCGAGAGTGGAAAACATGAGGAAATGGGAACGGTGGGAATAACCAGCTTTAACCCACGGTGATTCAAACACAGCTCTGGTTTCACGTAGCGCAGTTGCCTGCGCAGGACTCGAGTGCCCTGCAGGAAGTCCTGGCTGGGTGTTAGGGGATGGACTTAAGCCTTTGAAATCTGGAGGAGCTTTGGATCAGATTTTTAACACGTGCAGACCCCTTTACTCGGGATCATTTTTACGCTCTGCCCTGACAGCAATGACACTGGTATTCACTTAATTTCTATATACTTGGGTCGCTTCCAAGAGTCTGTCCCAGGACTGACACCTCACTATGCTAGATGCTGCACAAATACTCAGGAAAGAGCAGTCCCCAGCAAAAAGGGCTCTCAAAGCAGCGGGAGAATCAAAGGAGCTTGGACTGAGGGGGAACAGGGAAGCAGAGGCTGGAAGACAATGACTGCAGCACCCACTAATCCCAACCAGATCTTGAGCCCAGCTCTCCTACACATTTTACTTTGGGAAGAATAACACACTATCTACCCTGGGAAAATGAATATAGCTAAAGACAATGAATCCTAAAGTATAAGAGCTTATAAAATAGCACTGTAAGTTGGGCAAAATTTATGTTAGTGTTCTGCTAGTGTTAACCTTTTTCCTTTAGTCATGAAAAAAAAAAGATAAGGTGAGTATTGATGCATAAAGACTGAAAATACATTTTTTTTTCCTACTGATATTAACAGCTTGACTCTAGACAGCATATTGCATCTTGATTCACAGTTTTTAGGATGAGTAATAACATTTCATTGTTAAAATTCATGACAAGTTCTTCTCTCATCTCTCCCACACTCAATGGAGAGTTTTGCAATTGTTTGGACTTCATACTGTGAACACTGAAGCAAACACCCATTGACCTCAATGAAACTGATATAGGACATGCTATATTGTTTGCATCTTATAATTTAGACTGTGATATATGTTGAAATCAGCTGGATTCAGTCTTACCGGAGCCATCTGTGTAAACAGAATCACATATAGTAATAACAGTGGCATCCTTGTAAAAATAAATATTTTCAGAAAAAATACAAACATTTTGTATTTTAACAATAAGCACAATCTATGTATACAACAACTAGCAGAAGACAGATGTGTTGTATAAAATGAACATCGAAGGCAAATAAGATATATGCAGTGCTTTTCCAGCTATAGCCAAAAATCACTTCTGAACTGCAGAGTAATTGCTAAAGATATACTGAGGTTCATATGTCTCTTTTTGCTTTCTCATGTTTTTTTTTTTCAGTTCTTCATGTTTGGCTGAAAATGCATCTTATAGAAAAAGCAAAAGATGCCATGTTGAGAATAGGAGCCTTGGAACAGCTTCAGGAACCAGCAGCATCATGTAGAACAGTTCAGAAGAGCTAACCCATCTCCTCTGACTTCCCTGAAAGCAGGGGAAAGCAGAGGAGTGGAACAGTTGATAGGATAGGAGCCTGCTGATAGGAGCCTGTCCAAGATGGACAGGCTGCCAATGCAACCCTTGCTCTGCTTGCCTTTCCCTTGTGCAGTAACAAGAGGCACAAATTGCTCATACTTATCAGTAGTTATGGAGTTGTGGTGCTGCTTAGCAAGCACCTTTTCCTCCAAGCTCTTCGAAGACCTGGCTGCCTCTCTTGAAGACTCTGAGGTTTTAGACACCTAGATAGTGCTGGATGAGACAGCACTTGTGAATATAGTGGCTCAGGCACTGCAATGTTTGACCACGTTGGTACAAGCTCCAGGCATGAGCTGACACATCCAGAACCACCACGAGAGTCTCCGTACCTGCCTAAAAAGCCGAGTGAAGGCAGGGAAAGTCCCCCCACCTCAACAGTGGAGAGGCAGCCAAGTGGAAAAAAAAGACAAAAAACAAACAAAAAGTCTCCAAGTTTGTACCAAATCCAAGAGCAAGCTGGCAGGAGAACTTGCGATAAATTCAACCCAGATGTCTTGGACTGCAGTGTCTCCCTGCACCATGCTGCCTTCCTGAGCTCAATGCTGAAAGGAGATGTTTTACATTTGCTCATCCGTCCTCTTCCTTTGTCAATAGAAATTAAAACAGGCATCTGACTGCCCAAGCCTTGAATACTCCAACAGTTTCCAAGGCTTGCAGTGAAGCGAGCCAATATTTCTATTGAATCCAGACCTAATGGACAACTGAAAACTGCATTCTTGGCCAAGTAGTATATCAGTGCAAAACTCATCTAAGTGCATATTACTTTTATAGAAATATGTGTTGTATATAATGTTATGAGTTTGCAAGAACCACTAATTACAAAAAATGCTATTATTACAACTCAGCCAAACAGCAAATGGGCTGATCTACTACCATTTAACAACAACAACAACAAAGTGCTGTATCATGACTTTTGTAAGCATGGATTATAGATTTGGAACAATCCTCTCTAGCTTTTACTTATACTCAAAGGTAGGAGGGTCTGGCTGTATGGCTGTGACATTGAACCGCTAAGTTCTGCTTAAAAACTGATGGGTAATTAGTATTAGTTTCTCATCAATTTATTTTCTAAAGATTGACAAATATAAGATTTGCTCCTTAAGCAATCTACGATGTCTGTCTGGAGGGCCACTTCCATGTATTTTCCAAAAGCGATGTAATCGCATTTCCGTGGGAATATGTCATGTCCTGTCAGCAAAATATCCTTAGTGCTGCCAGCCCAAGGTGAGCTTATGCCCCTGAGTCGCTGTGCACATTCTTCCTTGCCTCTTTTTTTAAACCCTCAGGGCAAATGTCATTCCATTTTTCCAGCCTGCCATCCTAAAATCCCGCTGGGATTTGTAGGTGTGCTGCTGTCGCTGCAGCTCCACGACCAATGTGTTGCTCTGGCTACTGAAGGATACATCCCAGGAGCTGGAATGGGACTTGAACTTCCATGAATAGGAAACACACATCCATTTGCAAAGCAAGGTTTTCCATAGAAGTCTGCAAGTGCCGGACACTCTGTGGCACAAGGGCCGGAGCTCTCAGCTGAAGGAGGACAGAGTCCCCTTGCCGAGGAGAGCTGAATGCCCCCATGCCGAGCACTGCACCAGCCCACTTGCTGGGTAACTGCATCCCTCACTTTGTTCCAAGCAGCAGGGATTTATTAAGGATGAGAATTTCTGGGATCTTCTTGACAATGAAACAAACCAAAATGCAACCCCCCCAAAGCCTCCCCTCTTTCCTTTGTAAAAGCCTCCTTCCATTGCTTCCACACTACTGCAACCTCCGATTCACACAAAGCCTGGAAATCCTCTGAGGCAAGTCCTGGGACGCAGCTATATCTCACTTAACAAGGTAGGTTCCCTAAACTTCCCTGAAATCTCCAAGTGCTTTCAGACCACAGCACTGATCCCCAGTACAGGTTGGAAAGTCCTGACTGGTTTCTGTGCGGATTGCTGCCTGTGCCACTGGGCTGCCTCTCACTTCCACTAACTATTGTCCAGCAAGTTCATCCACTTCCCTACTTCAGTCTCTACATCTCAGAGGTTCACCCTGGTGAACCACCCACCCATGGGCTGGGACATCTGCCTGCCACAACATTCCCCTGTTGCTGCTCTTGCACAGGGATGGACAGTTACCTCCTGTGAAATGGGGTCCTGCGCTGGGAAAGGAGGAAGGCATCACTTTTCAAACCAAAAGAGATGATAGACATTTCTGCATTAACTTTTGGACAGCAGGATACTCCTTAGTACATGATCAGAATGTAACATCATCATGCAAGGCACTGGGGGACACACGGTGAACGTGGCTGCATGCATCAGCCCGGGCCTTTCCTGATTCTCAATGGGAAGAACTAGGGTCAATGGAGTCAACAGCTGCTGTGCTCTGTAGTCGTTAAGAGAAGCAGGGGTGATTCATAGTCACATGTACATCTACTCTTTTCTTTCTTTCTGTGAAACAAGTTCAAGTATTTAGGAGATTACACTCATTCTTAAGCTCATCTGCAAGTGCTAGGCTTAGTCTCTGAGCTTCAAGGTTCATTTTGAATAAATAAGGTGTATATATTTGGTTACCAAAGCATGTAATGTATACACTATAATTATTCAATTAATGACCTAATCTCTGTGATGACCAATCCTGCCATGACCCAGTACAGCTATCCAAAAGATTCCACTTAATCTCTGAGGATGATATTTTAAAAAGCTAAAAAATGATTTCTCTCATTCCTTGTACGCAAACCATTTCATTCACAGATTCCTGATTGCCTGACTGAAGCAGCTGTTTGCCTCTGTAGCCATCCATCACTATCAGTATGTATCTTGTCTGTAGTCATTCTCATGTGAAAATACTCAGCCTTCAAAACAGACTCTGACTAACTGCAAACTTTAATTAGGCACTGAATTGTATGACTGCTTCATTGCAAAATAGCTTTTCTCATTATCAAGCCTATTATGTGAAAAAGCCAATCTTAAGGAGCATGAAGAGAGGCAATTCATATAAAAATCAATTCAACCTTTCACTAAGACATGAATCATATCAACTCTGACATATTCTGAACATTGAAAGTATTTGGAGAATGTTTAATGACATTTTTGTGTTCTTCTTCAGCTGTTTTTGAAAGCAGGCGTAGGGAAAGCCCAGATCACACCAGCAAATATGAACAACTACAACCACTAGGTTTCTCTTGAGAGTTTCATAGATCTTCAGCCTACACACCTACTGAGAAGCTTACACACATTTCAGACAAAAAAAAGAACAAAAAGAACTCAACCTCTCAGATGTTCATCTCATCTGAGGGAAAGCTGCTAAGCTCTTCGAGGTTTACCAAACACTGGTTTCTAACTACTTTTAAAAATAGCAATACCTATTCCTACTTAGGGTTTATTTCCCCTGTGGAATATAATGCAAATATCAGTTAAAGCAGTTCTTTGTTTGTAGGTTTTACCCGTTCTCCATCAAAATCTAATTTTTGCTCCTGGGCATGTGCCTTTTGAATTCCTTGTCCATTCGAAGACTTCTATTTTGGAGGATTTTAGTCTTCCAAATAGTTCTGCTAAGGCTGGATCTTTGCACTAAAATAAGAATCGTGTGAGGCAGGGAAAAGACAACTTTTGGCACATATTTTGAGGGAAAAGCAGAATGTTGCAAATGGCTAAGAGCCGTAGCTTTGGGTGCCGGGGCTGATAATTTGCAAATAAATGAAGAGGTGGCCTGTGGGGAGCTGAACAATGGGACCTTTCTAGAGATGGGATAGGGTATTGGAGTACACAGGGAAAACAGGGATTCTTGGACTGGAAAATGTCTGTTCTTTTGGACAGAGGTGATTTAGTATTTACCCAGCAGTAAATGCTAAACCAGCATCCCTGCGTCCTCAGAGCCTCCAGCATTTATCAGCAGGCTTGGAAAGGACAGAAACCTTATCTCCCCGTTGTGATTTTGAAAAAAACAGATATCTCGGCCCTCTGAAGTCTTTGCTATCTTTATGGGGCAGATCAAGCAGATCTTGCAGGCGCTCGCATTCCTGCTGCCTGGAATTCTGCTGGATCCAAGCTGCGGCTGCCGCCTGGGAACTGCTGCCCCTGTAGCCCCAGGGTCCCGGAGCACATGGATCCCCTAGGGTCACCTCAACTCAGCACTGCCCAGCGGGAAGAGCTTTGAGTATTTTAATGTGTTCCAGCCCTGCTGGACCACTGTAGGCAGTCAGATCCGGATGATGAATCCGTGATTCCCCATTCCCTGACTGCAAGCCGTAAGGGCCAGTTTCTGCAGTCAGGCAGCAGTCGCATCAAATATTTACCCACCCACTGCCTCCTGTTAGGAAGTAAGGGTGTTGGTGAGAAGTATTGAGCATGTGAAACATTGTCTCTGAGCCAGAAATCTGGCTTTCCAATGTAAAATAATAAATCCTAGCAGTATAACAAGCCCTGACCTTACATTCCTGAGCAAGAGACCTTCCCTACCACATGCATTCGGAGTATTGAATGCCCCTGGAGCAGGCCCCAGGCACATCAGCACTTCATCCAGAGATAGTTCTTGCCATGAGAGCAGTCTCTGTCTCTGGCAAGTGGGATGTGGTGCTCGGTGCAGCCCTGGCTTGGAAGGGTGTCCGACCTTATCCCTGTCTGGAGCCAAATCCCAGGCAGCCTTGGCTCTGGAGAACAGTGCACCAGGCGGAGCGGAAGCTGCAGCTAGGAGGAAATAGCCATTGTTGCTACACAGTGTTGTCAGGAAAACAACTTTTTGCTGCCCTGAGGTTCAGGGAAGATGCCGTCTGCCTTAAAAAATTACGCTCAGTCTTGCTCGGTCTGCATGTGCCTGTGTAGAAGGCCAGGCCTCCTCTCTAATGCTGAGGCCTTATGTGTCCTTATCTGTCTGAACTGAGCCCAGAAGTACAGCAGGCTGCTTTTCCAGGGGCAGAAACTCAGATTTTTCACTGCTCCCTGATATGTGGGACATAACGTAACGCAAAACCAGATCAGTGTGAAAAAGAGATTAAATATGATGCTACTTTCACACCATTCAGATGCACTGATTTATACTAGTTATTCAGTTTTTGGTATGTGAGGAATCCCAAAAACCTCTCAGATTTAAAAACCTCTTTGAATCATGGAATCATTACAGTTGGAAAAGACCTTCAAGACATCAAGTCCAACTGTAAACCTATCACCACCATGCCTGCTAAACCATGTCCCTAAGTGCCTCATCTACAGAACGCAGTCAGGGATGGTGGCTCCACCACTTTCCTGAGCAGCTTCACCAATGCGTCGCCACTCTTACTTAGATGCTGCAATGTTTTACACTCATGTAGGACTGCCCGGCTTCTTCACCCTTGTAGGAAAATCAAGGAGAAGCAAAAAAAAAAGAAAGAAAAAGAAGGAAAAAGCGAAGCTTTGTGCATCTGTAGAGGTGCCAGCCTGGGGACTGTGCGTTCATGTGGCCTCCTGGGTGATGCTTCAGCACGATCCAGAACCTGCTACCCCACTCCTTGCACTGGCACGAGCCCGACAGCCTCGGCAAAGAGCCTCGACACTCCTGGCACTGCCTCCCGGGAAGGAGGGCTGTCGGGGCCCGTGCACAGGCCTCCCACGCCAGCGGGAGCCTAACGCCCACTGCAGCTATTCCCCGGAGCCGCACGACACACGGGCTGCTGGATCGCGTTCCAGGGATGAGCATCAAGTACAGCCAAAAGCAAACAGAGGCACGTTGACCTCGCCGCCGCCAGCACAGCCACAGCGGCCGAGGCAATTAGAAAGCATAAAAAGAGTTATTAAAGAGAGTCACCCACTCCAAACTGCTCGGGAGGAGATGCTAAGAAGTTGCCCCTGCCCCATGGGAAGGAAACCCTCACGTTGCAGCCCATGGGAATGCAGCCATCGCCCAGGAACGGCTTACAAGCACAGAGTACAGTCGGAGTGACTTCAGTCGAAGAAGATTTACACAACCCTCGAAATCTAATAGTGGAGTTTACTTTGCAAGAGGGCCACACCAAAGATAGTAAAAGGCAGTTTTAGCTCACGAATCCGCACGCTTCCACGGCAAAGCAGCGGCGATCGTGGAGTGTGTCAGCACCGCAGCAGCCCCGTGGCAGATTTATGGTTTTCACAGTTTATTCTTGAAGAGTTATTGTTAACGCCATTGTTAGAGAGTTACTGCAATTAAAAAGTCCAGTCACACTTATCATTTTAAACATAACTAATAAAAGAGCCCAATAAATTCTGAGGCATGATGTATTTGCTTACGCTGCTAAATTCATAAAACTTTTTCATGCTGGACTTTTAACTGATACACGGATAGGTTTTGGAAGCAAATTGCTTGTTGTAAGCTGCTTCTCCTTTAATGTGCGAAGTTCCTTATGGCTTTTCTTTAATAAAATCTATGAAAAAGCAGTGCTTAAAGCTTTATCTCATGCATTCTACAGATGATCATAACCAAAGTGCTGCACCTCTTAAGAGAGTTGCCTACTTAACTACACATTTCAGGGTTCTTTTTTCATAAACAATAAAAAATAATGATTACTTTTGTTGCAGAAGGGCAGACCTTTGGTGTCTTCTCATGTGAGCAACGCTTGCTCTATTTCCTATCAAAGCTTTCAGAACATGCACTTTGCATCCTTTTCTCTGGTGGCCACAGATACAAATCCCACTTCCCACTTCAGATCACCTGAATTCTTATGATCTGCAGTGTATTAAGGTACATGGAGGGACAAAGAACCCAGGCAGGTGGACAGATAAATTTTACCCTGCATTTCCTAACATTTTGTGAATTGCTCACAGCAGTGTCATACATGATCTACTCATAAGGTTATGAATCTCTGTTTTTAAATGCTCCAGGGCTAATATTAGCCTCAAATACCACTAACATACAGAGGCTCTGGTGCCAAGCCAGTATATTGTGATGCTATATATACATTCCAAATGGTATTTATTGAGATATAATATCCACATGATCAGAATTCCTCTTGTAGAAGCACAGCTACTATAAAAATCCAAATATATGTATGGAGAAAGCATACAAAACAAAACCTATATCCAGCATAAATCAACTTCCCTGTTAACAAACTGCAGTTTGCACCTTGCGATTCACTGCAGCAGTTGGGGCTGTGGCTCTCGCTGTGGCTCTAAGAGCTTCGCTGTGTTGGAGACCGTGTGATGGGTTAAGCACACAGAGTGAGGAAGTCAGAAAAACAGCGCGCGTGATCTGCAATAGAGATTACTGAGCAGAGGGGCGTGCACAGGACGGGGCTCCAAGAGCCCTCCGAGGGTTTTGGGGGACTTTCTGCACAAGTTTGAAACCCACCATAGAGGAAACGTTGATCAGGAACTTTTGAACACACTTGCCCATCCCTGACCCTATTCCTTCCCACCTGCAAGACAGCAATAAATAAACCTTGCCACATAAATAAACCCTGTGCCAGGTGCAGGATGACCGAGAGGACGAGTGAGCCAGTGCCAAGCCCAGTGCCCTCACATCTCCTTTTCCAAGCAGGACAGTGTGATGCCTCCACCCTGCAGCACCCAGCTCCAAGACCAGGGGCTGCAAAACACCCTCACCGAGAACAGCTCTGAACACCCCCTGCCAACTTGTGCACTCTGCATCTGAGACAGAAAGAAAGAAAGAGCAGGATTTCTTTTCTTTTATTAAATAAATAAAGAAAAAACTTACCAAAAATAACTGAAGTTCTCTAAAGTTGCCCTGAAGTTGAAATAGCCCAGAGCAGGAGCGCGGCGCCTGCCTTGCGCCCTCCCTCCTTCCCTCCCTCTCCGGCTCCCTCCCTCGCGGCCGCCCCGGACAATTTTCCTTCTACGCGGAGCGGGGCGTTGCTGGGCCGTGGGGCTGGGGGATGCAGGGTGCAGAGGCAGCAGCAAGCAGCTCTCCTGCACACAACGGCGCGTGGACGGCGTGTCTTGGGGTGCCACAGCGTCCTCCTCCCGCTCTTTTATTTACTTATGTATTGAATGATTCGTTGTTGTCATTTTTTGACAGCTGAGGAACCGTTTCCCCCCCTCCAAAAGCCTGAGCGTCCACCCCACAACTCGCACCATGGGAGCACTGGAGCACTTAGTGTTTCCTCCTGGGGTGAGCAGCAAGAGAGCCGCTTGCAGACAGCAAAAACCTGCCTTATTCACGTCCCCACGCTCTCCTCTCCGCTGCTGCTTTCTGTTTCTCCACCATCACCCCCAGCACGAGAAGGAAACTCGTAACGCAGCCAATTCATCCCTCTCTCTTTAGCTTCAATGAAGAAAAAGCACCTTTGGCTGGAGGCTCACAGCAGCATTTGACTGTTCCCTTGAGCGCTGTGAAGTGCGAGGCAGGTGGGGGAGTGCGAAATGCAAACCCCACCTGGGCACTTGGGCAGCCCCTGCGACGGCTCCGGCCGCTCTGCCAGCACGCTCGAGCACAGCGAGAACAGGCAAAAAACGAGCCAGGAGACAGACCTGTGTTTGCAGAGCAGCTCCATCTCATGCTGGGGCTGCTGTGGATTTCTATGCTGTTCCTGGAACATCTGTGTACAGGTGTTCCCGAATATGAATTTCTGCAGATCTACGGTTTGTGGTGCTGGTTAGAAAGGGCATGAACCATTGCTGCAGAAAGCACGTGAAAATTTGACAGAGACAGCTGGATATCTGCCTCCGTGTTGCACAGATACTGAGCCCAGGCATTATCTGAAAAGTGGATCTGAGCAGAACTGCAATTTGGGAAATACTTCTGTATAATTACTATCTCTATTTAATAGATTTTAATTATATAATTAATACACACCCTGCTGCCAGCCACATCAAGAGAAGGCAGAAATAGGCTGAGGGCAGCTAATGCCAGGGAAGGCTGGGAGGGTTGGCGAGGAGGCTGCGCTGCTGGGTTTGTGTCTTCCCTCTGCTCGGTGCCAATGTCCCCTGTCCCACTGTATCCCATGTCCCCCCTAGGAGGGAACTCTGTGAAACGCTGTAAATGGTTTTGCTCTTCTTGGCAGGTGCCTTGCTCTTTAGTTTGGGTTATCACCCATCAGGCTGGGCGCTGCAGTGCTGGGCTCTGCTCGATCAAGCCGCAGGACTGTACCAAAGTCCGGCTGTTTTGGGCCAGCTTTCAGCATAATCCCAATAAGCACATTTGTCTCCCATCTGCAGAGCCAGTGATGCCACCGGTGGCCCTCAATCAGGGCACAGCCTGTGGGTTTAACAGCAGCTGTGTGTCCGGGGTGCCCTTCCCGACTTTATTTAAGCTCTCTTTCTGAATATATTGATGGGTTGTTTTTTTAAGCTCTCTTTCTGAATATATTGATGGGTTGTTTCCTTAAAGCACACAAGAGAAAAAAATCTTACATCCAAGCTGACAAAAGCCAACTGTTTTTCTGCAAACAAGAACAAGGAAAAGCCATAAACCTGGCAGAAATGAGTACATGCCTTATTGAAAATATTGGGCAATCTACATTCATCATTGCCGGCTTTTTTCCAGTTTAATCTTGGAGTGGACATGTAAGCCCTAGCACCTGACCAGTGCTGCCCTAACTTTCGTGAACTCACCTCATATATTAGCAATTTTTCTCCACGTAACTTCAAGTTTAAAACCATCCTTTGGATAAGTAGTAGGAATCTGCATAGCACAGCTCTGTAACTATGGGAGTATTTTAATGTTATTTTATATGGAAAAAAATAATGCTTACTTGATTTATTAAAAAAAAAAAAGTTGCAGAGGGATAGCACAGTTTTTATCAAATCACTTACTTTTCTACCAAGCTATTAAAAAATGATACCAAACTGGCAATTTACAATTCTCCAAATGATTCCAGCACAAAACAGCTGGCTTACTCGTTGGGCATAGCCCAAATATCAACTAGCACTGAATTCTACATAACACAAGGAGTGGATTTACACTTCTTGACAGATGTCTTAATACTAGAAGAGCAACTCTGGATTATGCTGAGGCAGGAGTGGACGGGCCTCCCTGCTCCGCTGCCTTGCCAGCAAGCGCGGCTGTGTCTCAGATTTCTCCCTTCCACGGTTAATCCTGTCTGTCCAGCTCTCTAACTTACAGCTTCTTCCCTCACTTTGCAGGTAGGGCTGAGGACGCACAATAGAACGACAGGAATGACACCTGAGAGTTTTGATTACTCAAACCATGACCCATCAACAGGCTGATATCAGGCCTGCCCATGAGGGTGTGCTGCTTTACTGTAACTGTGAAATGGCATGAAAGCCAATGGATATTTTCCTCTCTTGTCTTTGGTTCAAAGAGAGGGAGATGAAGTGTTCACTGAGAGTAAATTAAAATACTCTCTGAAACATAAATTCAAACAATGTGGTGTGGAGGATGAGTGTGCAAGCATTTCCAATCCTTTGCTTTGACAGCGGCTACAAATGTTGAGGTTTGAGGAGGAAAAAAGATGCAGAAGATGCAGATGAGAAAGATGCAGAAGAGCAAACGCAGTTGAAAATCAGTGTAGTAACACTGGAAAGGAGTAGGCGGTAGCTGGGTGCTGTGAGATCTGACCACCAGCTCTCAGAGCAAGCGCAGGGGAAATGTAATTGTAATATTACTCATCAATTTACCTATCACCAATCACCTATGCTTTGTCTCCCACGAGTCTTCATTTTGGTTAACACATAGTGCCAAATATATATATATATATGCACACAAATGCATATATGCACACGCATATATATCTATTCTGAACTAAAAAGGTACATTAGCCAACCACACAGACTCTTCTCTTCTGAAATATGTAAACCATTAATTTGATTGATTGACTTCATCTTTTTTCTTTCTTTTTCTTTTTTATTTTTTTTTTTTTTTTTTTTGCATAAAACACAACCAGCTGCAGGTAAGCATATAACCTCATAAACAGAACAAGAGCCAGGTATGGAAATGAGGTTTCATCACTGCCTCTTTTAAGAAGATTCAGAGCTGCCCTCAAAGACCTCATTCTGAAGTTAGTTCAGATGAATTTGTGAGGAAAAAAAAAAAGAAATGAAAACGTATCATTCATATATCTTGCAACGTAACTGGAATCAGTCCTGTGAGTAGATTCGTCTCTTTTTTTGTACTATTTATGGCTTCCTGCCAGGCTCCACCAAGGCTACCTGCACGTGCAGCGGCTGCTAGGACAGTTGTGGCTGCACGTAGGACCAGGCTTCCCCTCGGAGAACATAAACACACGTCAAGCCCACAGTACCCAGGGACCCACCGAGCAGTAAAAGCTTCAGCTCAGGGGAAAAACAAACAAGTCCAGGGTGGGGCTGCGTGTATTTTAAGGAGGTCAGACGTCCTCTTCAGGGATTCCTGTGTACATTGTTTGCACTTTAGTGGTTAATATTTTTGCTGATATTCAAAAGCAAAAACAATTCCAATTAACATTCCTCTCACTCTTGCCCAAAGAAAAGTTGAAAAAATGATGATTTGCCACCAACATAAATATGTGTTAAAAAAGCCTACGAATAACAGAGAAAATATTAGCTAGAAATGAAATAAAGCAAGACATTCCTGAGACTGATGATCCTTTCGTTAACAGGAGGAGGAGAAAAAGGAAATTAATTCACTCTGGATGGTTTTATGTTTCCTGGGGCATGGACTCTGTCTCCTGTTGTCCTCCAAATGCCTTTTTGCTGGCTCGCGTGGCATCAACATTAACTTTCTGCCCTGAAAGGGCCAGAACAAAGCAGGAGAAGGAGCCAGGCAGCCTATGTCATGATGCAGCTGTGGCCATGCCCCATCCTGGGTACTTTTGATTATGATCAGCTGATGATGTGCTGTGTTCTTCAGTTTGGAAACATAGGGGAAAAAAAAAAAGGCACCTTAAAACCTGCCAAACTCTAAATGCAGCATTCCCAAGTTCTGCATTTTTGAGCAACTGTGTCATGGGTGTTCCTAATTTCTGAAAAGAAAGGTACTTTTAAATCCTTGTGGAACATTTGTGGTATTTAACCTGGATATTTTATCAAACTAAAGTTGCAAGGATGTTGCCACTGATGTTTTCAGGTCACATATAATAATCAGAGCCTGATAAAAAGAAAAGAAAATGCAAACATTTGATGCAGTAGTTTAGATAGTGTTTGGAAGAAAAGGCACAAGTTTTCAGTTCTTATACAACTAGAAGACCTTAGTCGCTACACTATGATGTTTTTGGCTCTTTTCCAGTCACCCTGTGAAGGGATAGCCCATACAAAATTGAGGAATTTGGGGTGAGGCCCATACAAAATTCTAGGAATGGACTTACACCCTTTGCTGATTTCGCAAAGTTAAAGTGCTTTTTTTAAGGAGACTTGTATGGTCAAGTCTGGTAACAAAGTCTATCACCAGCCATGCAAATGACTCAGAGTGACCCCTCCCTCATTTTTTTATTTATTTTCCCCAAACCCTGAAAACGATTCTTAAGCAAATGTCTTAATGAAGGAAAGTACTGACAAATTATGTCACTGCATTCCCCCAGGTCTCTATAGCATTTGCAGAGCAAGCACTGGTTGGCATGCTGGTTGAAATGCAAAAGATGAAGGAGTAACTAGGAACTTGGATGAAATAATCCCTTTGCTCTGGCTGCAAGGTTCTACAAAACCCTTGGTGCTGGCACAGCCGTCAATATTCACAGGGCCCATCTCAACTCACCCAGAGAAGGGCTGTTTGTGCAGTGCCCATGGTAGCTCCCAGCATGGGGGTACATTTCTATCTAAGACTGTTGACCCATGCCAACGAACATCTTCTTGAACATCATCTATCATAGGATAAGAGTGTCCATAATTTTAACCTGCTCTGAAGGCACAAGGTAGAAACTGGCCCTTGAGAAACCTGTGAGCAGTAAAACCAGAAGAAACTCCCTCAAACTGAGACAAAGTGAGCAGCAGTCCCCTTTTTGCTTCCTCCTCCTTGCTTTGTTGCTTTCTGTCCTGCAGTTTTCTCGGCTAGTAGGAGCCCCAGAAGGGGAACTGGAGGGAAATGACAGTTCTCAGGGAGTAAGAAAAAGTGTTCTTGTCCCCTGCATCCATGGCGTGACACTAGCTTCATGCTGGGCAGATGTCACCACCTTCAACAGGTTTGCTTGTGAACTCAGTAGCTTCTGCAGAAGTGGAGACCTGTCCTAGTCTCAGAGTAGTCCCCATGCAGCTTGTGGGCACTGAAGCTCAAGAGGTTCAAGGAGTCCCTTACAGAAGGCCCCCTCCTTCCTGAGGACATCCATCAAAGAAAGGGTTCCCCAGCACAGTGACATTCTCAGAAACACCTTTCCCCATTGCTTCACTGCTGTGTCTCAGGCCAGTCACTCCCCTGAGAGGACCAACCCTATCTGTAATAATAATTTCTTCTAATTTGTTAATGATACTAGTGGTAAACAAAGTCACTGTGCAGTCTTTCACGGCACACAGATCCTGGCTGCATTTGTACAGAGATAGGAATCAACAAAATGAGAGGAAATAAATCACCTTGTTTCAGGAGGGAAGATTATGCACTGTAGACTTTTGCTAGCAGAAATGCTCCAAATTTCTGACGGAAACTAGTGGAAAAAGCAGGCTAAGATGAAAGACTGTAGAGTCAGAAGTGATGTGGAGGTCGAAAGCAAGGAAGAGAAGTTTCCTTGGGAGTAAAGTGTCCCACAGGCTCTGAGCTCTAGCAGCAGGGAATTGTTTTTCTGCCATAATGTGCTGTCTTGCATGAGCACTTGCTTTTTTCATTATTCCTTTGCTTGTAAAGAAAATTGTTTGATATTTCTTTAAAAGGCATTTTCTTTAAGTATTTGATGAGCAGGGGGAAAAATTATTTGCATTCTAATGTTTTAGTGTTGATTAAAGTATCTGCGAAATTATTTTCATTAATTAAATGCATCTCAAGAGTTACCTAGTTTGACCAGTGGAAAAAAAAAACTACACAGCAAAAAGAAAAGAAAGTGGGGAATGGGGTATTGCTTTACTGTTTGCTACATCATGTTTGGTCAGCTTAAGTATGTGGTAGCTTTGTTTAGAGCCGGTGTCTGCAGAGCTCCTGGTGGCATCACCTCCGCAGCCCTGCCCATGGCCGAGCTCCGGCGCTGCCTCCGAGCTCTGCTCCAGCACGGGTCCAGCCCCTGTGCGGGCGGATACGTGTGCCGCATCCCAGCCCCGATCTGTGACTAACACAAGTGACTCAGGCAGCAAACACAAGTGGCCATTCACAGGCTGTGCTATTAATGCCTCTCTTTTCGTGCTATATATACACAGGTCATCATCTGCTGCTGCTGACTGCATCTGTACAGGGAGAGGCTGCACTGGGCAGAACTGACCCTGTTTATGTATTTCCAAACTCAAAGTCCTCCTGGACAAGAACCTTGCCACAAATGCCCACTGGGATCATCTCAGACTGCCCCGCATCTCCTCCTGCTTCCCTTGCAGAAACTGGATCCCACTTTTTCATGGCCAGCATTTTATCAGCAAAACGAAGGCAGGGGCATCAGTGGCCTGCCATGAGTCAGGAGGGGCTGCAGTGCCTGAAGCCCCAGCTATATGCCCACGTGATGCATTATAAATGGTGCGTTATCCGTGTCTGTGTCTGTGAGGAAATACGAGAGTGCAGAAAGTGAAACTGGAAATTGGTGAGCACAAAACCCAAGCAAGTGATTCATCTTGTGTGGAAAAACAGATCTCAGCGGGGCAGGTCTGCAGTTACCCTAAATTAGGTATGGCTGCAGGGGCTGATCATTTTGCTCAGTAGCAACAATATCTGCCCTTCTTGCAATCCTGAAAAACAGACAGGGTAAGAAGCTCACATGGACTCGATATGAAACATCGCTCCACAGATCCCTTCCCCTCCCAGGCCTGTCTGATGGCAGGAGAAGGCACAATTATGTCCTGCCCTGTCGACATGAGGACGAGACAGCAGGGAGGATTTTGGCTGGCGTGTGAAAACAACAACATAACAGCAATTAGCCAGATTTCATCTGGCCACATTGTCTTCCCTCCTCCTTTCACCTTCAGTGGTGCTGAGTCCAGAGGGCTTCTCATTGACTCACATTTCTACCTTCACTCTGCTTGGAGCGGTCAGTAAGAAACACAAAGAACACTGCCACCTTCCCACTGCTCACTGGCAAGGGAAAAAGCTCCTGATGGTAATGGGAAGCCTCTCCAAACAGCCTCAAACTTTAGAACTGGCAAAGGAAAGAAGAAAGAGTGAAAACCCCCCAATGTCCCAGCTGCCCCCTCCTAGCTTGTGCAGACCCTTTCGAAAATCCTGAGGTATCTCACAAAGATTTTTCCTCCATGAGGAAAAATATTGTATATATACACCTTGTAATCACGTTATTATAAAGCCATGGAGAAGTTTTGGATGTGAGTTGTCCAAGGAGGGAAGAGACAGGGAAGTCAATTTGCTTTCAGTCAGGAGCATAAGTCTAGAATAAAATCAGCTAGTCCAGGGGGCTATAGATACCCCAGGCAAGTCTGAACATTTTATTTACAGTTTCGCACCTACATCTTGGAGAGGCTGCAAATCTAAGTCCTTGCATCAATTTGAGGCAGGAGAAAAAGTGCAGGTGCCAGCAACAGCTTTGAAGATGTTTGCTCTCTGTGGCATCTGTCTAACTTTTCAGTAAACTTGGAGGAAGAAGGAAGAAGAGCTGTGAGAG
Organism: Rhynchotus rufescens; assembly: GCA_032273925.1. Classification (NCBI taxonomy): domain Eukaryota; kingdom Metazoa; phylum Chordata; class Aves; order Tinamiformes; family Tinamidae; genus Rhynchotus; species Rhynchotus rufescens. Next base: position 20,192 of record JAVCKT010028454.1, read on the forward strand.
CAAGAGTATGGTTGAGAAGGTCTCAGGTAATTGCATAGAAAAGTCTTAGTGAAATTCTGAATGACAGCTTGGAAATGAGATTAGACTCAGTTACAGAGTTAAACCTCTATTTCCTTAGTTTAGACTTTTTAAATCTGGGAAGCTTTAACTTTTATCAAGGGAACAAGTTGTAACAGAGCCGTATTGCAGAACAGCTCTTGGGAAGCCTATGAATTAGAACAAGTTTGGAATCAGTGGAACAAGGCCCACTGTAAGTCAGGGGATCATCCACTCTTCTGTAAAAAGAAAGAAGCCAGCCTGGCAGAAGTTACCAAAGCCTGACCTTCAAGATAACCTATGACTTTTAAGAAACAGTCATGATAGGACCAAAGCAGCCAGGCAATAGGCAGAGTGGGAAAGCAGCACTAGAGTCATGGATGGATGGTGGGACAATGGAGATTTGCTCTGCTGATAAAGCCAACAGCAGACACCTGGCAGCTGGGAACAGTCTTCCTTCACATTCACTGCTAGATTTCCTTGGCTACCTGACTTAATTCAGTGCCCTTGGGGTTTTTTTCTCCCTTTAAAACTTCTCTGCTTCTGGTCAAAACAGATCCTGACAGGGAACACCCATCTGCTGGGTAAGGTGGGATTGGCAGGAGGTGACAGCTGAGAAAAGCCATGGTACACATTAGTGCAATATTTGCTTGAGGAATTCAAGTCAGATACAGGGTAGATCTGGTCAAAGCTTGGCTTCAAACACCTTCAACTGGTCTGAGGGAGCTGTATGGCAGAGACCTCCTGAGCCCTCTGAGATGGACACCAACAATGGAAAGGAAGCTGGAATTCGCTGAGCTGAGCAAAGTGGAAACTTCAGGTATGTGACTAAGACCTTTTTCTTGTGTATTTTCTGCCTGACAACTGCATTTCACAAATATTATAGCAATTAAATTTATTGGGAAGAGATTAGATGAAGATTTTGACCATGTGGCAAGCAGCAGATGTAAAAAATGGGCTCTAAGATCTCTCTAGCCAATGTGCCTCAAACACAATTCCAATTTCAGACCTTGAGTGCTCACAGCAAAAGTTATGAAAGACCAGTATACACAGGAACCTCGGCTAGAGATTTCAAAACTATTGCTATTCCTTTAGAAAGCTGGAAAAAAAAGAAAGCTCTGCATAGAGTCTGCTAATAACTGTCAATCATGAAAGCTTTAGGCTTTTAAGTGGCACTTTGCCAGGAGAAAGAAAGGTGGTGCACATCAAAAATATTGTTTCTAATTTTGACCGCACCTGTTGACATTGACCCAGCAGCAGATGGAACATGTCATGTGTTTTATAACAAATACTATGTCACTCTGCGCAGCCCAGATTGCAGGACTTTCCATAGCATAATACACGGCAAGTCCACCCTTTCCCCTCCTATGTGTCTAATGCAGTAACTAAAAGATGATTTCAAACCCACTGCTCCTTCCTGGTGGACTCCCAACTATTGCACACATTTGCCTTCAATTCGAGTTGGTCCCATTGTCTATTTAAAATGAGGATAGAGATATCACTTAGGTATAGGCACAAGCAAGAATGTGTATGCCTTGGCTCAGCTTATCACTGATGGCTTGAGGTGGAGGACACTCTCAGAAATGAGGTTGCTGTTGTAAGCTTTTACACTAAGTCACACCTTTCCCCCAAATTCTAGGCTGAGTGAGCTGTGCAGACTGCAATTCTGGAGGGGTGTCAAACAGTATTTACTGAGAGTCATCATGAATAAATACCAGATTTAGGACTTTTCCATGGTTCACTGTAGTATCCAGGTAAGGGAAGCAGTGAGAACTGCTGGAGAATTGTCTTCCCCAAGCAAAGGCAAACTTTTATTCTGATAAAAATACCTGCACCCAATGTGCTGCTGTCTAGGGAAGACAGAATTTGTGTAACATAAATGCCAGAGGAACAAAATATGGTGTAAAACAAGACCTCAGGAAGCTGTGATCCAACTTACATATTTGGCCTATTTAATCCAAGGATGAAAATAATTACACAAAGTAAGTCTAAGCAATCCCAGAAGGATTTGAACGTATGAAATACAGTCATTGCAAGGAACGGAAGGAAGGGAGAACTACACCAGCTTCAGTTCCCCTTGGCTTCCTTAGACTCATGCGTGAATTTGGCCCAGAAAACTGTCTGGCATCAGGGATGGTGATCATTCATCCCTTCTATTTACACAAGAATGTGGGAAGGGCTTAAAAATGCTTCTCTTCTCCCGTCTGGGGGCCTGGGTTGGTGCCAGTTAAGCCCAATGATTCATAACCATTTCAAGAAGCTCCTTGCCACTCTTTCTAGCGCAGGCATTTGCAAAGAGAGCAAACGTACACGCAGCAGCACGTAGGTGGCTGTGCCAGGACAAGGGGACTCTATCTTGCTGGGACAGCAGTAAGAGGAGAGGGAAATAAAGCAAACTGGGCATCTCATCACACCCATCCAGCAAGATTTCTCCAGTCCTAGCAGCTGGTGATCAGAAAGCAGAAAGGCTGATCTCACATGCAGCAGCGCTTAACACGCTCTTGGACACTGCCTCTTTCCAGCGCGCCGGGTCCCCTCTCCTCCCGTGCAGGTGCAGGACGGGGCGCAGCATGGGGGGCAGGCAATGCCCTGAGGGGGGCAATGCCCCGAGGGGGTCCTGCCCACACAGAGAGGAAACGCGAGCGCCTACCTGGAAAACGCAGCTCGGCGCCTGCCTCTGCCCGCCCGCTGACAGCTGTCCCTGCCGCCACGGACAGACGGACGGGCGGACGGACGAGGTGCTTGGGGTCATTCGTGGCCCGGCGGGGGTGGGGCGGCCTCAGCTCAAAACCCCGCCTAGCATCATGTCAAACCCTCCCGAGCAGGGATTCCCGAAGCCAGCTCCCTGCACCCACATTTCTGCGAGCCTTCGCGCGCTCTTCTGCGTGTTGAGCGGCAAATTGCAGCCGGCTGACTTGTCTTTGAGTGCTAGCCAGGGCTTTGTTTGTTTTCTCTCCTCTTTCAAAAGTTCTTTGTGTCTCTCTGGCTCACTTAATAAGCTACAATACTCAGCGCCTCCGCTTTTAAAGTGCTGCCCAGAGCCGATCGGCTCTATCTCTTCCTGCAGGACAGCTATGCAATGAGAATGGCTAGGCTGGAAAATGGAGGAGCCAACTGTCCTAGGATGAGTGTCATGGATTCATCCAGCCAATGTGGATAAAACCATCAGCGAGGACATAGTGGCTTGGGTTAATGGCTCTGATAGGGTTCACTCCTCGGTTTCGGCAGTGCCCTGCAGCCCACGCTACCACAGATTTCCTCTTAGTGCTTGCACAGTTAGCTGCATTAAGGTATCCTCTTAACAAGATGTCAGCTTGAAGGATGGGTAGCTGGGGCACAGAGTGAGGATGGCACTAGAGACTCTTCAGTTGTAGGGACTATCACCAGGGAGTCTTTAGCAGACAAGAAGGGCAGGAAGCCTGAGAAAGTAATGCCTTGAGGATGGAGCAAGTGCCTCAGAGACTACTCGGGAGGAGTTGTAAGGAGACAGCCAGAAAGGTCATGCAAAGCCAAGAAGATAGGAAGAAAAGTGGTTTCAGATATTTGGAGCAGTTCTACTGAGTGCCCCCTTACACTGCACTTAAGTGGGTTGCCTAAGTTGTACTATTCTTATCCTTACCTTCCACCATGCAGTCTAACTGTGGGTTAAAATTGGAATTTTCAACCATGTGACAGGCTGTTGTAATTCATGTCTATTACATAACCCAGCAAATATTTTGCTAAAGTTCATTTAAATTGCAGGATTGATGGTGGTGAGGATCAGATTCTTTTATGACTTTTTCTCCCCTGAAAATTAGGATAGTGGCATGCAAATGGTAGCTTTTCTTCTGATTGTCTAATTCAGTGACTAAGGAAAGGTATATGCTCTATATGCTCTGCTTCACACCAAACATATTCTGGTTATCAAGGAAAAAGGTTTACATGTCTCTTCTCCCTCCTCCCTCCTGCTGTGGGACAGGGAACAGATCAGAGTGTAAGAGACAAGCATGGCATCACAAGTCAAGCAGAGAAATCAGAACAGTGAAGAAAGGAGGTAAGTTATCTCTAGAGCCAACTAGGTAGAGCCCAACTACCCTTAGCTGCTGTGCTAAGGTAACTTAGGTGTAAGAGAGGACATAACAGGGAACGAAGGGAGACAAGAGAAGTCTTGCTGTTTAGCTTCACTTCGAGATTGTAGGTTGCTTGACATACAATTCATGATCATTTGCAGCAACTCTTTCCCAGTACCTCTTTTTCCCTCCTCCCTTTAATTTTACTCCTGCATTTCTGGTGCTGCTGACTCTGTGCAGCTCTCAGACTCTCATATTTTCTCCAGCTCCTTCTCATGTGCAAAAGGATTGGAGCCCAACCCTGCTTCTTTCTTCTCATCAGGTTTCTCTGCCCTTTTCTATATTACAAAGAACCACTGTTGAAGACAAAGAAGGTATGACTGTTGGGCAAGACCAGCGACTACTGCATGTTTTACAACAGCATATTATCCAACTCCTTCTGGAGCTGTTGGGGACTCATCATTTTTGTGATTTTTTTTGCTGTTGCCGTTTTAGTTGGTGGTTGTTTTGGTTGTTTTCCTAATCACTGCTTTAACCCCCTCTTACTAAAGCTTTCAGTGGCCCAACTACCTTTTCCAGTTACACTAGTGTCAAGCTAGACTAAATCTGCTGGTGTAGTTGGGTTTGTAAGACATGACTGTACGTTCCATTGACTAGAGCAAAAACCAATGTCACCATAGTCAGCATCTTTCTTGCTATTGTTCCCAGTATCAAAGACAGAATGTAGCCTGGGAATGGTGATACTAATCATCAGATTTTGAGTTGCATAATGTCCCTACATCAACCATCTCCAACTGCTTTACAGACATTAATTAAATATAGGAACCCAGTAAAGAAGAAGATGCCTGAAAATGCCTCACCCATTTTCAGGGTGAGGCATTCAGAAGGCAGTGATCTCAAAAGCAGATATCCAGGGTCCAGCCCTGCTTTGCGATGAAATCCTCCACTGTTTTATTAGTTCCTGGTCAGCAACAGGAGTCAACAGAACACTCCTCATCTTCTGTCCTTCTCCTACCATAACATTTATCCCATTGAGAAAATGGGCACCAGAAGCACTGGATCATCTCTGTGGCAGTCGTATCAAATCCAAAGGTAGATTTGGGGTCAGTGGAAGAATTCTTTCTTCCTGTTAAGCTTAGTATTGGCAGAGAAGACTGTTACAGAAGAGAAATTGTGCTCTCAAGTGCGAATATCTGGGGCAAAACACTCTGTCATTGCCTTTGCGATGGGCAATTTCCTCTTCCAGCCACTTCCAGCTTCCAGGCAGCAAGACTCCCAAATTTCTGCCAGCCTGGGGTGTATTTACCCTGTTCACACTACTGTTGAGCCCCAAAAGGCAGTACCAAGGTTGTTCGTCAGTCCAAATGAGCACTGCTTAGGGACTGCCAGACTTTGAAAATACGACTGTTGTGAGCCTTGTCTTTTCTGTTTCCTTCTACAACCACAACACCTCTCCTGAAACAACTTGCAATGCTGCAATAGCTCAAAACATTCAGCTTCGTGTAGCGTGTCACGGACTTTTTAAAAAAGGAAAGTGAGTCTGGAAAGCTTCCAAGATTATGCAATGCATCTGCCTCCCGTGCCTTAAGAAAATGGTGACGGTAATGAGGCCATTTCCTTTACTGTTGCTGTTGCATAGAGGTATATCATGGTCCCTTGCTGGGCTAATCCATTGGTCATATCCCAACTGCATGTTTCATTCAAAAAAGTCTGTGTTAAGGTGAGACAAAAAGCCCTGTGGCAGCATAGGACAGATGAAGCAGCTTCATTTCTTCTCTCTTAGGCCTTCTTTGAGTGCAGTACTGGGTGTAGATCACAGAATGCATGCTATAATTTACAATTAATTTACCATCAGAGTTTTACTAATATTTTTCCCACAGTGATTTTAGCAACTGGACACATTTCTTCCAGCCTGTTCTGACAGAGGAACTCACACTGATAGAGATCTAATGGTGCAATTGTACGAAAGAAAACCCTGCAAGCACAGCCAGTACTAATTACTCTAACCTCAGAACTGGAAGCCACCAACAGGGCTTGACTCTGAGCAGGGACATGGGCTATCAGCACTGAACTAAAGGAGAAACAGGAATGAAAGGTTGCACTTGTGTGAGCCTCATGGCTGCAAAGATACCTTGGCATAAAATGATGGTGTTATGCCAATCTTGATGTAGCAAGAGAGATTAAGACTACTATTTAGTAAGCAGAGAGAGTTCAGTACAAAAATCAGAATCTTGTAGGCATTTAAAAACTTGTCTGTGCCTCATAAATAAGTAAGATTATTTAATTGCCTGGGTTGATGCAAAGATGTGGATATATCCTTGAGAGATAGCTATTCCTTTGGTATTTGATAGATCAGTGGCACTAATTTTCTAGGAAGCTGTTCCAAAGCCCAGAGTGGTCAGTAGAAAGCCCTCTTTTCCATGGCCTTTATCACAGGGTGGTCAGGGTGGAAGAAGCTCTCTTGTGATAGGAAAGAGCAGGGAGATCTCAATGGGATATCTGCTATATCCCAAATATTGCAGCCCAGCATGTGGCAGGGATTCAGACTGCCAAGGGCAACTGTGCTGGGACATGATGTGGGAAGGAGCTCCAGGGACAGGGTTGGTACAGGAATAGGGGTGCACAGAGCCAGGACACTGGCGCTGGGAGTGCTGCATATGCTGGAAGTGCTGATCCGGGCTTATTTTGCAGCCGTGTCCCTGTACAGACAAGCCCAGCCTAGCTGTTTACTTGGCTGTTTCTCTTGGCACAGAGTCCTCACATCAAACCGAGGGTGTCATTTATCTCCCTCAGCAGCAGCCCTAGTCAGAACTAGTAGCAATAGTGAAGCCACTGAGGCTCTTGCTGGCAGAGGCTAAACCCAGACTCTGGCTTGCAGAGAGTTCCTCTTGCACAGGATCAAGGGTCCTTGAAAAATGCCTGCTGCAACCAGAGCTGCTTGGATAGAAGGTGATGGTGCATGAACCACTGGACAAATGCAACCTAAATTGAGGTTATTCATGGAGGAATGTCCTACCAGAGCCTGTCGGAGATCTCTAGACTTCCCCTTCACCAACATTTTGAAGTATTTCAGCTCATTTTGGTGTGTTCCTAGGTCATGTCTATTCTTCTTATGAATCAGAAAAGCTGGCAATCACCATATATTTTGCTGCTGGTACATACCATCTCTATTTCTTGCAGTTAGATGAAGAACAGCAATACTTTATTGCTCACTGGGTCTACAAAGAAAGCTTTGTTGAGTGAGGGATTTTGTCCAGTTCATGTTTCTTTTCCACTTGATGCTAATCCAGCACCAAAATGGCCAGCGCGCACCCACTGGAAATGGAAGTGTGAAATTAATAGCCAAAATAAAGACTCATGAAACAATTCTGGAAAGAGGGAGAACAGCGAGAACCGAGAGGAGTGTGATTTACTGAGCCTGATTCACAGTGCTGGCAAGCAGCTCTGTGTCACAATCAAATGAATCAGATTCTCTTTCAGTCTGTGCTGGCACCGTGATTATTTAGGCGGAACTATGGTCAGAATTGCCATATATTTGGGAAGCATCATTGGACAGAAGGTCCAATAGACACCATGGTTTGTCTGCTGTAACTGAGCTGGCTTGTGCTATTTTAATGCTATATGCACCACAAGAGGCAAGAAAGGGAGAATGAAATATGATGGTACCTTGGGTCACAGCCTCTTTGCAAGCCAAGGAGGTTGCTCCTCACATGAGCCGAGACTGGCTCCTGCAGAGCTTGTTTATCTCTGTCTCGTAATGGGGCCGGAAGAAACACTGTTGAAGTTCATAGGCAAACATCTTGAGATAATATTTCTAAGGAAAAAAAAAATACATCTGGCATTTTGTTTTAGATTCTGAAAATCTTCAGCCTGTATTCAGCAGCTTTCCAGACACGGTGGACCCAGCCCTTGCTGCACCCACAGCATGGCTGATAAGAACAGAGCGTCTGCCCAGAACAGCAGGGATATCACTGTCCCTTTGGCATCTTGGGGATGGCATAGATGGCTATAAAGACCCTGCGCTTGAATTATCACGTCGCTGGCTGATTTCAAGAATCCCCTTGTGTGCCATTCTCACAAAGTGCAGAGATGGATTTGGCACCTGACATCAGTATTGCTGTTCAAATGCCCATTCAGCAAAGTCCTAAAATACATATATTTCTTTGACCCTGTGCTATGGCAATTAGGAAGATGTACAACTTTTCCCAAGTGCTTTACCAAAGCACTTTTAAAGACTACCATTAACTTCTCACAATTTTGGACCAAGCCCTAAAAAAAGCTAAAGGATGAGTTTAGAAAACGTTTGTGCTGAAAAGACCTTGGTATTTCAGGATTCAGCCAATTGCCCCAGCTTGCTACTGCAGACACTCTCTCCTCCTGTTTATTTGTTTCCCTGACTTAAAAATTATCCATGAGAAACATTGCCTCGATGTTCAGCAACAAATGCAAATTGCTGCCGGCACCTTCCAGATGTCGGCTCCGAGGACATGCTCGTGCTTGCCTGGCTAAGGAAGAAACCAGCAAGTGTTTTTTTTTAGACTATTTCTCACCTGTATCCTCATGACTATGAGCTAACGTGAGGGCAGCAGCACAGAAAAACTCGGTTATGAAACCAGCCTATTTTTATCCAGCTCTGCTGCTGAGATGAGGCGGGATTGCAGGGGGAAGCCCAGGTGGAGCTCAAGCAGCACAGCATCATGTTTTCGTGGTATTTTTACTTGCTTCACTTGGGTGGCGCCCTGAAGTCCCAAGCAACATGTCCCTCATGTTGAAAACAGCAAGAGCCATTAAATTGATGTGTGTGCTGGTTAATTAAAGCTGTGCAGGCAGGCAAACATTAGGAAAAGGGCACTGTTGAAAAAGTCACATTTACCAAAATACATAAATATATATTTATATTTATATAAATATATATAGTGTACATATAGTATAAAAGGATAGTGTATTTTGCTTTAATCAAATCAAATACTGCTTGGCTATAGCCCTAAATATTTGCTATAATCTTATACCAATTCAATTACTTAGCCTAAACACCAGCTAAACCCAGCAGAGAGTTGGATTCATCTCTTCAATAGGTGGAGAAGTCGCTTGTTTTCCTTGATTTGTCTCACTGATTTCAAGGAGGCAACTCAAGCAGTAGTAACGTGCTACTCTGTATGACTGAATGTGTGACAAACACGCTGACTTTCATTGTTGTGGAAAACAGAGTCCCAAACTATTTACAAAAGAACAGCAGGAACAATCAGACCTACTTTTTAAGAGAGCTCTCCACTTTTAGTCTTCCAAAATGTTTACAAGCTGTGTTTTGTAGCTTATAACTTCTCCTACCAGAATAAATAGTGAAGAAATTTATTGCAGAATGTAGATAAACATAGATTTTGTATGTTTTGGGAAAAAAATACTGTAGAAGTTTCAGATGCTTGTCATTTTTACAGACACGACCTTAAGACAACTAGTTGCTTATTTTAAAACAGACTAATCTGTGCATAAACTAAAGAACAGATTTATAATTTATTGATATGCTTCTGCTAGCTAAGAACTGGTTTTCATTATTCTTTTGACTCATTCCTCCAGTCATCGTTGTTCTGTTTCAGCAATATTTCATATTAAATGTGTATATTTTTCCCTCTAAAATAAAGGTTAAATTTCTCATTTCATTCAGCTCTGCAGCAGGGAAAAACAAGGGGAAAAAGTGCCCTTCTTTCAGAGTGCTGTATTGTTCAGCCAACAGATTGAATACAGAGCATAGGACACATTGAATTTTGCACACACACACTATGTAGCACAGCTTTTAGCTATTATAAATGCCAGGTAGATTGTATCATGCACTGTGTCCTGCTAGTTGCTTCCTAGTTGCTATGAGAAAGGAAGGGCAAATGTGAATTAAGGCATGCAATCTGCAACAGTTAATTTAGACGCGATTTAATTTAATTTGAATACAAAGTCAAAGCTTCCTCAAGCTTAGCTTCAACATAACACAGGAAAGTTTAGGGGTGGAGGGGGGGACTACAGGCTTTTCTTAGGGCTATTTTTCCTTATCTGAATCATGCAGCATCAGAGAAAGCCACACCCCAGAAGCTGCAGGCTTTGCCGCCGAGGTCGATTCGCAGCTAGCAGAGCACAGTAAAAGCAGAAGCAGAATACAGAAAAGTATAGAAAATGTAAGCCCACCACTGGCTGGAGATCCTGGCCAGTTAGGAAGAACTAGATGAAAGCAGTCACACATCTTGGCAGATTGTGGTGGCACAGCAATAACAAGAGAGGAAAACTTTGTCTTTTCAGAGGCTCCCCGTGCAGAGTCAGTCCCGATCCAGATGCGGAGACCGTGTGATTCTGCGCTGCAGGAGGAGTACAGCTCAGCTGAAACTAAATGCTGACACACTCCTTAGCCCCTCGGTGAATATACATCCTCGGATGCCAACCGGATTCTTCCGGGCTGTCCTGCATCGCATTATGCCTGAGCAATCATTGCTTGCAGCGCCAGAGCTTCAGGTCGCTGCAGAGAGAGGGAAGGAGTGATGTGGATGTTCCCAGCAGAGCCCAAAGACACTTAGGGAGATTGATGAAGGATGCCCGGGCTGCCTGGCGGCCCCGATTGGCTGCCGTGCTCCTGCGGAGTTGAGAGGGCAAACGGACACGGAGAGCACAGCAATGCCGGCACAGCAGCCGCGAGACCCCCGGGGCAAACGGGGATGGAAATGCCAAGGCGAGTGTCCGCTCGCCTCCATGGGGAGATGTGGGTGAGGTGGGCAGGAAGGGCTGCAACCCCTAGGGGCTTCTCTTTCCTGGACTCAGCAGAGGGAATTCAACTCCTCTGGCAGTGCTTAAAAACTACATGCTGAAGCCTCCGTCTCCCAACAGAGGAAGGGGTCCAGAAAACATGCAAAAAGTGAACTTCAGCTCATGAACAATTATTTACCACCCTCAGGGATGACTGAGAGACAGATAAAATTTATATGAAGCTCTTTAGTGTAGGGCATATAATAATGCTCAGATATTTATGCAATGCACATCAAAGACATCCCAAAGCCACTCTTGGTCCTTTACTGGCAATTTTTATAAAACATAGAAATTGTGCTCTCCATTCTAAATGCAGCCAGCCCCAGGCAGAAAACAGCTGCTGATGAAGAATGCTCACCACGTCTGATCCAAAGCACACTTAGATCAGTGGGACCAGCTTCTATAATCCCATTGGGAGCCGAATGGAAACCAGGAGCTGCCAGTGCGAGCCAAAAGGCAAGTACTGCTAAAGGCAGTGAATCCACCCCTCCTGTCTGCCCTGGCCCAGTTTGATAGTATTGCAGGGGGGCTGTTAGTGAGGATGAGATAGGAGGGAGCTTCAAAACTTCTTGCTGGAGCTGGATGGCAGCAGTGGCAGCTCATGGTGAAGAAGGTGGCAGGTGTGGTGGCACTGCTTCTGCACTAGGCTTAACTTGTCCTCAGCCCTCACTTAATCACAAAAAACAATATCCTCCATGGCATCAGGAAGCTGGCCCCATGCAGGAGTGTGGGATTCAGTGCCTTGGCGAGTGCAGGAGAGCTGAAGTGAGGTATGTGGCCTTCTGAGGGTGGGTTCAACTCGCACGATGTTAAAGGTCAATATAAACAGGATAAACAGTAAAAGACAGTACAAACAACTACACTTGGGGGGCTCATTAAAGTCAAGGGATGACATCATCTAACTAGTGAAACTGCTCTGCTTGTGTGAGCCCGTTACACTAACCTGCATGTAAGCAGAGCTTGAAAAGAGGATATTCACTATCACAGCACAGCCCATCCATGCATTGCTTGGGTAGCAGCAGGAGTAGGCAATTATTTGCTAGAAGCTGATAAGCGTTTTTCTACAGCATTATATTCCTAAGATTTATAGTGTACAGTAGGCTCCAAAATTGAAAATCAATGGTGCATTTGAACCTTCTTCTCCATGCTATCTATGTCTTAAAGCATAAAACATCGTGTGACAGAGCCAGAGCAAGATCCCCCTGCTTGTCACTGAATATTAGGACAACAAATCAGTAGACAGAGTGAAGTGACTCAGGGATTCTCTGTACACAGGATATGGTTCCTCTATATTCACAGAAGAGCGCAGTGGGGCATCTGACAAGCAGATTATTCTTAGTGCAGTAGAGGAAGAAAAGCCCATGTGTTGTTTCCTATGGTTGACAGGCCTTTACAAATTACACTTTTAAATGTAGTAAACTATTTCGAGGAGATGACAATGATTCCAGTAAAAATGCTTGTGCAACACGCACACACAAGGAAAGCTCAGCTAGAAGAACCCTCATATTTACTCATTTCAGCCATATTTCTTTCACCTATAAAGCCAAAATATTTCTTGTAGATCAGGTTCTTTTTTTTTTTCTTTAACTTTTTTTTTGACACTGATATCAGTAGTGAATTAATGGAGAAAGCAGAAAGTTTGCAGTATAAGGAATGCAAGAATATGTCTGGCACAGGAAATCAGCAAAGCAGGATCTGGAAAAAGTCTCATATTTTGGAGCTTAAAACATGATCTATACAGAAAATAGTTGCTACCATCCAGTACTGTGGTTCCAGTCCCCCAGCTCTACTCAGACTGTAGCCTAATACTGAAAGAACTGCACTCTGCAGGCATTTCATTTTGTTGCCCAAGAGGCTGGATCCGCTCTTGCAGAGCTGTCCGCTGGGACAGGCTCAATGTTTAGTTTACCCTTGAGCCTATCTAGGCTCCCAAGCCTCTCTCTGTTGGATCTCCAGAGATGTTTTGTTGGTAGCTGTATTTGGAGCACACATTATCTGAACTAGCAGGTTTGAGTTTCTCAACATGCAGAGATTTAGGGTGGTGCCCACCTTTATCATAATAATCCCACATATAGAGCACTCCCCTGGAATGTGGTTGGTCTGGATTCAGTTCCCTCGCTGTTTTGAGAGGTTTCAAATTGACATCTACCATGTCCCAGAAGAACCAGAAATGTGAACACAGAGCAGCAGTGGATGTGAGGCCATTATGAAAGCCCTGGGGCTCTTCATTGCTAACACACTCCTTCAGACAGACTGTTTCTGAATACGGATTAGGAAAAAAACAAAAAAGAGAGCCCCTTTACAGAGGGAATGTTGAGGAATCAGTAGCTCCTCCCCGATGGACCAGACGTGCAGCCACCACGGGGGTAATGGCAGTAGCTCCTGAAACGTGCAGTTGTCTGAGGTACTGATGAAAGGAAGCAGGACTTGGAAATGGCCCGGTACACGTCTGGCTGCACACAGTGGACTCTGGCACGGTTAGCTTGCATGTGCTGGCTACAAGAGCCAGGCTGTTAGATCCTCTCTACTGTAGCTGTTCAACAAAACAGAGACCTGCCAGTCAACCTCTGCAGCACCAAACTCTGCTCCCTCTGTTCCCTGCATTCTTCACAAGCATTTTCCATCTGCGAGTAAAGCTAAAGATGCTTTCCTCTAAATGTGTTCTCCCTTATAAAACCCAAATTCTCAGCCTCTGAAAACATACTCTTCTCCATTGCACTTCTCTATGTGTAGCCAGGTGGAAGTGCCCATTAGGCTGGCAGCTTGGGTCTGGTGGCCACTGGGCAAGCGTGTCATGGAAACATCGCCAGATAAGAGAAAAATAGGGGGAAAAAATGCCATGTGCTGTTGCTCCTTCAGGGACTGCAAAAAAAGAATAAGAAAAAAAAAGGCAATTTCAGTCCTTTGTTGTGACATTTTGTACCCCAGAAGAGTTATGCTGGGGAAGAAGAGCTCTGCCCCTCTCTGGAAGAACAACCTCGGGTGTGAGGGCCCCATCGGATTGTGGTTTGGGAACATTGTAAAACTGCCTGACCCTGGGCGTTTTTCCACTCGCTGTGTAGTCATGCAGCTCTGTATTGTCCTTCTCTGCTTGTCACGACTTTATTCCCCTGGATCATACAGAGCTTGCCATGATATGACAAATCTGCAAGGCTTGACCAGGCCACAGGTTGAGCAACATCACAGAATCACAGAATCACAGAATCACAGAATCACAGAATGGTTGAGGATGGGACATCTAGGGATCATCCAGTCCAACCCCTGCTCCAGCAGGGACACCCAGAGCACGGGGCACAGGGCGACATCCAGGCGGGTTGGGAAGATCTCCAGAGAAG